>CM070831.1:2637101-2774601 GCA_036326025.1 Chrosomus eos | reverse complement strand
AGTGTGTTTGCGTGTGTGTGTGTGTGTGTGGGAGAGTTAACGGGCTTTTCACCTGAAGTCGTCCCTGGAAACTTCTCATGAATATTACATGAGCTACTGGTGCCACAAAGCTTGTCTGTCTCTTCTTGCAATGTGAAAAACGATGAACAGTTTCAAATAAACAATCCTGCTTTCTTAACTTGCTTGTTTGAAAAATATACATGTGCACACACACTAACTTTCAAAACGTTTAAATTAATACTTTTATTCAGCAAGGATGCATTACATTAATCAAAATTGATAGTAAAGACTCGAATAAATGCTGTTCTATGGAACTTTCTACTCATGAAAGAAAAAAATGTATGACAGTTTCGACAAAAATATGAAGCATGGCCAAAAAACAAACAAACTTAAAACTATCATAAAAGTAGAAAATTTGAAGTATTTTCAAATTTGCAATCATGTGACACTTGAGAACCAATGACGTTTGCCATTAAACGTCAACAGTGATGGAATGAAGAAACAAAGCTCAGACATTTTAATGACGTTCACAATGAGAAATCGATCATTTCGAGGGTGAACTATTGCTTTAATGGATTGTGTTGAGAGAAAAAAAAAAGCATGCACACCAATTATCTCGACTTTGCTTGTTTTGGTCCACGAGACGGTAAAAGTGAGTCATACTTGCAGTCACTAATCACCAAATCTACAATTTACCTCTTTTAACAAAACAAAACAAAAGTGCCTATAAAAAGCCAATATAAACGGTGTTTTTAAACAAGCGCTGGTTTCCAGGAGGTTCTGTGTGCGTTATGAAAAGCCGCTGCCATCAATTTCACTTTCTGACATTCCTGAATGAGTCACATTTGTCAAAAGCTCATAAGTCAGCAGACGTGGACTTTCTCGTGAACTTTCTTCCATAAATCCGTGCTGTGGCTTGATCCGTGTGGAAAAGCGACAGGTGTGGCGCTCCAGCGGTCTGATGAACAAACGGAGAGTGAAATGCTTGGCGTTGTCTTGCTGTCTCTCAGACGATAATGGTGAACATCTGCATGTAGGAGTCGATGTGTTCTGTTTCAGAGAAGGGTCAGTTCCCTGACAGGAGACAGGTTGTATTTTATCCGCACACAGAGCCAAATCAGATTCCAATCATCCAGCTTTTTTTTTATTTTGTTGTGTTTTTTAGAGCATCACTGAAAAAAAAAATAACACTGTTGATAGAATATTCAGGTTTTGACTTCTTCACATTTAAATGCATCCGTTCTCCTGATTTACAATTCTGTCATCATTTAACATAATCAAACTTGTCATTCCAAACTGCTCTTTTACTTATATTGAAAGCTTATGCATGGCAAGCGCTGTCAACACTAACTCTAAACACTATATAGCAGTCCGTATGACGTTAAAGTCTTCTAAAGCCTTGCAATGTTTTTGTGTGAGGAAAAGACTGAAATTTAAAGGATAATTCCGGTATTTAGCACTTTGAGTCTATTTTCTAGTGTGTTTTGGATGAGCTAGAGTGGTGGACACAGAAATGTTGACGATGTCTCGACTTTTTGACTCTTTTAGAATCGCCTCTGAGCGCTTCAGAGTGGCTGTCTATGGGCATGCACAAACATGTGCTTAAAACAACCCTTAAAGGCACACTATGCAGCATTTGTGTTTTTGTCAAACAGCGACCCCTAGAGTCGCTGTGGAATACTTGCACGTCGTAAATAGCAATATACCAGTGGCTATAGAACATGCTATAGAAGCGTCAAGGGCATGAAACAGACACAGATACACTCCGAAGATATTGACCAGGTAATGTTTCACGATTTCATACAAATATTAGGTTACTGCATAGTTTACTGAACTACTGATGATGGTAATAGGATAATAATAACTATATGTGTCAAGTGTTAGACTACTTTATAATAATAAAGTACTCTACTGCGTTTGCTGTCTTATAACGTTTTACACGATTGCTGCTAAATCACAAGTAAATAGCCTATAGTCTAGGCCTACTGTATAATTTCATTTGTGTTTTTTGCTTGTAATGTAAACATTACAAAATGCCAGATGACATCAATAAAGTACGTCGCATTATTTCATAACATTGGCCGTTATGATGTCATTAGACACGATTATTGCAATTTATCATACTACTTTGCAAATTGTGCTCGTTTACACCATTTACAACCTCTAGGCTTATATATGTCCTGATAATTATGTGAGATATTGACAACTGTCTTCATGATAATCGCAAACATGGATGAATGAACAGCATCGTAAAAAAATAACATACTACAAGCAAGCGCAACATAATACAACATAGAACGCAAACAAGTTTACAAATAAGAGATTTACTTACTAGTTCATCAACAAGATCGCCAGGTCAGCATCACTGCATCACTCGCCTGACACGGGGCTCGACTCGCCTGACACGGGGCTCGACTCGCTTGACACGGGCCTGACTCGCTTGACACGGGGCTCGACTCGCCTGACACGGGGTTTCGACTCGCCTGACACGGGGTTCGACTCGCCTGACACGGGGCTCGACTCGCCTGACACGGGCCTGACTCGCTTGACACGGGGCTCGACTCGCCTGACACGGGGCTCGACTCGCCTGACACGGGGCTCGACTCGCCTGACACGGGCCTGACTCGCTTGACACGGGGCTCGACTCGCCTGACACGGGGCTCGACTCGCCTGACACAGGGCTCGACTCGCCTGACACGGGCCTGACTCGCTTGAGACGGGGCTCGACTCGCCTGACACGGGCCTGACTCGCTTGACACGGGGCTCGACTCGCCTGACACGGGGCTCGACTCGCCTGACACAGGGCTCGACTCGCCTGACACGGGGCCTGACTCGCTTGAGACGGGGCTCGACTCGCCTGACACGGGCCTGACTCGCTTGACACGGGCCTGACTCGCTTGAGACGGGGCTGGACTCGCCTGACACAGGGCTCGACTCGCTGACACGGGGCTCGACTCGCCTGACACGGGGCTCGACTCGCCTGACACGGGCCTGACTCGCTTGACACGGGGCTCGACTGTCCTGACACGGGCTCGACTCGCTTGAGACGGGGCTCGACTCGCCTGACACGGGCCTGACTCGCCTGACACGGGGCTCGACTCGCCTGACACGGGCCTGACTCGCTTGAGACGGGGCTCGACTCGCCTGACACGGGCCTGACTCGCTTGACACGGGGCTCGACTCGCCTGACACGGGCCTGACTCGCTTGAGACGGGGCTCGACTCGCCTGACACGGGGCTCGACTCGCCTGACACGGGGCTCGACTCGCTTGAGACGGGGCTCGACTCGCCTGACACGGGGCTCGACTCGCCTGACACGGGGCTCGACTCGCCTGACACGGGGCTCGACTCGCTTGAGACGGGGCTCGACTCGCTGACACGGGCCTGACTCGCTTGACACGGGGCTGGACTCGCCTGACACGGGCTCGACTCGCCTGACACGGGGCTCGACTCGCTTGACACGGGCCTGACTCGCTTGAGACGGGGCTCGACTCGCCTGACACGGGCCTGACTCGCTTGACACGGGGCTCGACTCGCCTGACACGGGCTCGACTCGCTTGAGACGGGGCTCGACTCGCCTGACACGGGCCTGACTCGCTTGACACGGGGCTGGACTCGCCTGACACGGGGCTCGACTCGCCTGACACGGGGCTCGACTCGCTTGAGACGGGGCTCGACTCGCCTGACACGGGCCTGACTCGCTTGACACGGGGCTGGACTCGCCTGACACGGGGCTCGACTCGCCTGACACGGGGCTCGACTCGCTTGACACGGGCCTGACTCGCTTGAGACGGGGCTCGACTCGCCTGACACGGGCCTGACTCGCCTGACACGGGGCTGGACTCGCCTGACACGGGGCTCGACTCGCCTGACACGGGGCTCGACTCGCTTGACACGGGGCTCGACTCGCTTGACACGGGCCTGACTCGCTTGAGACGGGGCTCGACTCGCCTGACACGGGCCTGACTCGCTTGACACGGGGCTCGACTCGCCTGACACGGGCCTGACTCGCTTGACACGGGCCTGACTCGCTTGACACGGGCCTGACTCGCTTGAGACGGGGCTCGACTCGCCTGACACGGGCCTGACTCGCTTGACACGGGGCTGGACTCGCCTGACACGGGGCTGGACTCGCCTGACACGGGGCTGGACTCGCCTGACACGGGGCTCGACTCGCTTGACACGGGCCTGACTCGCCTGACACGGGGCTCGACTCGCCTGACACGGGGCTCGACTCGCCTGACACGGGGCTCGACTCGCCTGACACGGGCCTGACTCGCTTGAGACGGGGCTCGACTCGCCTGACACGGGCCTGACTCGCTTGACACGGGGCTGGACTCGCCTGACATGGGGCTGGACTCGCCTGACACGGGGCTCGACTCGCCTGACACGGGGCTCGACTCGCTTGACACGGGGCTCGACTCGCTTGACACGGGGCTCGACTCGCCTGACACGGGGCTCGACTCGCCTGACACGGGGCTCGACTCGCTTGGGACGGGGCTCGACTCGCTTTTCACGGGGCTCGACTCGCTTGACACGGGGCTCAACTCGCCTGACACGGGGCTCGACTCGCTTGAGACGGGGCTCCACTCGCTCGACACGGGGCTCGACTCGCTTGACTCGGCGCTTTTGCACGCAGTGCTGCATGCTTTTTAGCTCGCGACAAACGAGTGAAAGCCCGACCGAGTGACTCTTATCCGGTTCCTCACACGGTCAGATTCTCTATTCCTTTTCCTAGTCTCTTTCGACCGCGTTTTCTTTGCTTTTTCCATCGTCGAGTATCACGCATGGTATCACGTCTGAATTGCGCGCAACTGTCTTCATGCTTCCTATGTTGTTTTTGTTGATGTGTGTGACGTCGTTGCCGTAAAGCATGTCGTGATTCTCGCGAGATTTGTCAGGGGCGCTCCTCTCAAACTTACATTGCTGGTTTATCCAGCGGCGTCCCCCCCGAGCTTTACTACCAGGATGATTCGCCCTACTATGAGTTTGTTTTCCACCGAAATGACTTTGAAGCTGTTATATTAAGGTACAATTGTTGCATAGTGTGCCTTTAACGTTCGTTCTCAAAACTGTAACACTCACCGAGTGGTTAGTGGTGTTCGTTGATGATTAAAAACAAATATATCGGCGCAATGTATGATTTCAATCTGTGTTATTTGCTATAGTGGAACTATTTTTTCAGATACCTCACAACCGCGTATAAACTTCCGCTGGATATTTGAGTCTGAAGCGTTAGCACACTCCCGAACACTAGATGGCGACCACTACTTTGCCACAGTTGCTCTGCTCACGCTAGCCTTCTGAGAGACGGAGAACCGAGCGAAAAGACTACAACCAAATGTAAACAGACCATTTTCCGTCTCCGGTAGCGCAGTAATATCAACCAGCAATGAGCCCTCCAACAGACATTAATGTGATTTTACAAAATGGCAAATAACACACGACAGAAACTGTATTTCGCTACGCTACTTGTTTTGGATCATCAACGAACACCACTAACCACTCGATGAGTGTCACAGTTTTGAAAACAAACATTGGGTTGTTTTAAGCACATGTTTGTGCATGCCCATAGACAGCCACTCTGAAGCGCTCAGAGGCGATCCTAAAAGAGTCAAAAAGTCGAGACATCGTCAACATTTCTGTGTCCACCACTCTAGTTCATCCCAAACACACTAGAACATAGACTCAAAGTGCTAAATACCCGAATTATCCCTTAAGTTATCTACAGATGATTTCCCCTTAAATGTGAGTCGGGTCTCCTATGCACTTCACGATTTGTATGATGCATTAATTTGACTGTTTGCCATTATATATTTAAACAATAATATCTTAGTAAAAACCTAAAGAAATATTGACAAACTATATATCATTTGAAAGCTTACAATCTCTAGTTTTCATATTTAATGGCTAAAATAAATTACAGAGAGGAGCAGTAATTTAGCAATTTGCAACAAGAATATTTCATATTCATTAGAGTGTTTAGGCCTTTATTTTGAAATAGCAATACACATAAAAAATCATGAAAGATTGGGAGAAACCTCAGTTTGTTTTCATGCCAAGAGTTCAAAAGATAACACCAATTAAATGTTATGAGAAAAAAAGATCTGAAAATGTTTTAAATATAAAGAAAAATATTATGGATTCTCGATTTGTGATACGGCTGCGAGCTATAACGCACATTTGTGCTCTTTTTATGCATTTATTAGAGGTTGAATTCAAATAAAATACTGCCAAACCACCCATACTACTTCTGAATAGGATGCCTACTTCATAAATCGTATGAAAATTATGGAAATACATGGTTCAGATCACTCAAAACATATATGAAAATGGAGGCGCACTTATATGTGCAGTAATGGAGTCTGGTGTTCCTCTAGTGGAAGAGTTTGGAACTGCGCCCAAATACAATCTCACTGAAACTCATTTTTTGAGATATCAAACTACAATTTGGAACACAACTTGTTCAGATTTTAGAGTAAAGGGGGGGGTTGACAGTCAAAAATGTGTTTAATTTCGGTTATGATGCAGCCTTAGAAGCCAGTTGCCTATGTAGGGTTTTGAGACTTACATTTGTGTCCCCAAAATATCATAGAGGTTCATCAATGCAAGGATGAGTAGAAGATGACAGAATGTTCATTTCTTGGTGAACTATTACTTTAATAACGCTGTCAGACTCTTTGAAAAGGTTTAAAACTTTAATGGTTGTAGAAAAATATGCATTTCGGAATTTCGATCCATGTTCGTTTCAAATGGCAATTTAATTTCTCTGCTAACGGTATTTTGAAAGCGTTTATAATGCATTTGAATGACGAGATGTTTTGAGAAAGCATTGTGTGTGTGGGACGTCATTCACGTGCTGGATTTATTTCCAGAAATCCATTTTTCATACCCTCCCAGCACACCGTATAACACTTTACTCAGCACTTGAAGCCTCACACTTCTCTTCAAGTGCCTGCGGGGAGATCTAAAGAAGACTAATGGAACATGACGATCCTCGGAGGACGAGCGAGGAAACTCGAGCGCTCCGGTCGCCTGTGCGTCGCTTTGATTCCTGATCATGACAAATGCAGTAATTAGCATTCAAGTCCAAGAGGAGCAAGTTCTCTTTATTCCTGCAGGTTTATAGCGGATCCTGCTAAGTACGCCAGGCCTGTCTTCATCCCTGAACAAGCGAAGCCCGCGTGATGCATCAAGTGAAAAACACATCTTCTGCCTGCAATTTTATGGCTCATGTCAAGAAGGCTCTCTTATATTTTAGCCATTGTTTGAAACATTGAAGCACTCGGGATGATGGATGACATCAGTGGTGTACCTGGTTTGCCCAATTACAGGTCCTCTTGCTTTTAAGCAAGAAATATAGAGTCATTTACGACAGAGACTCAAGAAGGGTCACTTCACATGTGGAGCAGTGGCTGTGAGCTCGGATGAGGGTCATTCTTATTATTCTGTGGTCAAGTATCAGCATTACTGTTGCTCATATACTTTGGGATTTGAACAAGCCTCTAGTCCTAGGATTGCATTTAGACCTGTGACTTGTGCTCAAATGTTTATTGCTATGGACGTGAATGATATCTCATATTGTGCTGTTGTTGAGGAGGAGGAGGAGAGGTGTGTTTTTACTTTTCTAACCAATCACACAATATTTTCCAGTGATTGGAGGTCGATTAGGGATCTGGATTATTTTCTAATAGATATTTGGGTGAGCAGATGTCTCAGTTTATCAGGAAATTTCCCAGTTTCACAAGGTCTGTTCCAGTTTCATGCATTTATTTGATTCTGTTCCGTTTTTATGCATTTATTCCATTCTGAAATTTTGGAATTAATCTTGACTGATTCATTTCAAAATTCAAAATAAGACCAACTTTCCCAATTTTACAAAGTCTGTTCCGATTTCATGCACTGTTTCATCAGTCATTAATTCAGAATGGAACAATGCATGAAAATGGAACAAACAATGCATGAAAACGGAACAGAATGAAACCATGCATGAAAACGGAACAATGCATGAAAACGCATGAACGCATGAAAACAATGCAATGCAAAATGAAACAATGCATAAAAACGGAACAAAATGGAACAATGCATGAAAATGGAAACAATGCATGAAAACGGAACAGAATGAAACCATGCATGAAAACGGAACAAACAATGCATGAAAACGCATGAACGCATGAAAACAATGCAATGCAAAATGAAACAATGTGTAAAAACGGAACAAAATGGAACAATGCATGAAAATGGAAACAATGCATGAAAATGGAAACAATGCATGAAAACGGAACAGAATGAAACCATGCATGAAAACGGAACAAACAATGCATGAAAACGGAACAGAATGAAACCATGCATGAAAACGGAACAAACAATGCATGAAAACGCATGAACGCATGTAAACAATGCAATGCAAAATGAAACAATGCGTAAAATTGGAACAAAATGGAACAATGCATGAAAACGGAACAGAATGGAATAAATGTATGAAAACCCTTAAACAATCAATGAAAAAAAAATAGAAACAACCATTTAATGGAGAGTATATACTGCCAACCATCTTCTGTATAAATATTCTAGATAAAAAATAGCGACAACCTGGCAACCACTCTGAACTTTATGAAATAAAATAAAAACGATTCTAGATTAATTAGCAATGTTGGTGCCATTGAGTTGTTTGCTGCTAATTGTATTATTTCTATTTGCACATACCTATTTTAATATTCTTTCTAGTCTGGATGCATTATGGATGATCACTGGTACACAGCCCAACCCTTAAGAGTTATACAGAGCAGATAATAAGTTTGAATACTATAAATGTCCTAAAGTTAAGAGTAACTCACGAGTGTTGACGGCCGCCTGCGGCTCCAGCACTAAAGCTGTGACAGAAATTATACCTTGTTCTGTTTAGCTACGGTTACTGTAACCTCCAGAGTTCTCACTGGCAGCTCTCAGTGTCATTACACCAAAGCACTTCTTTCAAAAGGAGGGAAGGTCATCAAAAATGCATTTGCTAAATAACCCAAACTCAGAGGCCTGGAAGAGCGAGTGCACTTAAAGGTGCAGTTCACTCCAACGTCTCTCGTCTTTGTGTCGTTCCCGTAGAATTACTTTCTTTTGTGTTTCACTGAAAAAGTATGAAATAATACGCTGTCCAAACGACAGCTATTTCTTTAAGGCGTTCAGTGGGGGGGGGGACCCTTAATGTTTTCCATAAAAACTTTATAATGTTTTCCTTAAGGGTGGATTAAGGAATATGGAGGGTGGGAAAAAACATAAAATCGATCGTTAGGAGGACATCTCTTGGGTCTAGGAAAGAAAAGCCCAAATGGCTTCAGATGTTTCCAGTGCATTCCCATAGGAGATAAAGTGTGTTTTTACAGGTGTGATGTGAGTGATTCACGCTGGGCAACTGTTGCTAGGGATTTATTCATGACAGCAACAGTGTTTTTGGTTCAGACTGCTGTTTCCGAACAGATCAGGACCCATTTTGGGAAATGACAAATGCATGCATGATTAGTTTAGCAATTTATCACGTCTTATTGAAGGCTGTGTCAGTCCAACACATTTTACCTCCAAAATCTGATGCATTTCTGATTGAAACAGGACGTTCAAAGAGAAAACAGAAGAGAACCCATCAGGATCGATGGTGAAAAGGTTATGTTACGTTCCAGAATGCAGTCGTGAAGTTGGTTGGGAAAAGTTAGGAGAGGGCTTGGTGACATCAGCCAAAAAGAATGGATTATTACATCATTGCATTTTGATAAAGACTTACATCAACTTTTTTTATTTGGAGTAACACACACAGAATTGTTCAACAAGAACATAAAATTATTTGTAAGTTAATTATTATATATTAGTGTGACCAGATGTCTCAGTTTATCTGGGACTTTCCCAGTTTCTCAAGGTTTGTTCCAATTTCATGCACCGTTCCATTTCGGAATTAATCAGTCAATATTAATTCCAAAATTCCAGAATGGAACAACAATGCATGACATCAGAACAGAATGGAACACAGGGACACTTTGAAGTTCATTCAGCAAAATGAATTCATTTCATTAATTTGAGCTGAGATAAAATATCATTTTTCAATAGCTAATTCCTCCGAACACATCCACATACGCAGTATTTGATAATATTACGCATTAGGAAGCCATTATAATGCAGCCAAAAATAAATTATGACCAACGAAGCGTTCATGAGCGACTCGTCACAG
This sequence comes from Chrosomus eos, assembly GCA_036326025.1. NCBI lineage: Eukaryota > Metazoa > Chordata > Actinopteri > Cypriniformes > Leuciscidae > Chrosomus > Chrosomus eos. The sequence continues at coordinate 2,764,392 of CM070831.1, read as the reverse complement.
AGATGCATGAAAACTGTAGGAGCGAAGCATTGTTATGCAGTTGTATACTTGCAATAGTCTGTTTTGGCCCTAACTTTGACATGTAGCATAACATGTTTGTTGTTATTTATTACGTTATTTGCAGTCGTTTCTGTCCAAATAAACTGAATAAAACAGAGGAATCGCTGGAAGCAGTCTTATTTATACACTATTATAGATTTTAATCACATTTTTAATCATTTTAATAGCTATTTTAATTTAATTTTTCCTCATTTTGTTGTGCTTTTATAATCATTACTACTATTATTGCTAATATAGGTTAAATCAATTTTTATTTCCAGTTATTAATGTTAGTGCTTCAACACATTTCAGTTAGTTACCAAGGCTACATTTCAAATTATTTTTTCATATATAGCCTACATTTTTAATAAGATTTAGTTAATGGTGCCAGGAAGAAACTAAAAATGACACTAATTTACTTAAATTTCGATTGCATAAATCCATCTTTTAGAACTGTACTCGCATCACTATTGAGACTTGAGAGATGCAGGTATATATTCTCTGTTTGACACAATCTCCTGGTTCTTTCAGTGAAAGCGGATGAAACGGCGAGTGGAGTGACAGTAATATATGCAGCAGAGAGTTATCATCTTAATAGGACTGTCAGGTGTGTGTCATCTCAGGGCTGCCGGTGACAGGAGATGCGTATCGTGGAGAAAACAACTCGCATGTCCACAATGTCACCTTGTTGTTTCAATGTCCAAACCTTCACAAGAACAATAAATTAGCTCCAGCAACACCACCTCGAATATTGCTAAATCATGAGACACGGGAACAAACATGTCCCACAATTCCATCTGTCGTTAGATTGGAAAATAGCAGCATTTCTACTCTACAAAAAATAATCAGATGATCACTAGAATTACCGCCATTTTTGAAAAAAGCTTAAATTATATATATCACTCACTATATCTGTCCTTGTTCATATTGGGATATTTAGATACTTTTCCTAATTTTAAGTAGCTAGTTTCAATTGTACAACACCTAAACACTGCAGAAAATAAAATAAAATAATGTTCAGTATTTTTGTCTTGTTTCCAGTCCAAATATTTAAAAAAAATCTTAAATCAAGATGCATTTACTAAAATGTCATAAGATATTACATCCTGTTTTCGGGGGAAATAAATACAAATGAAGTGAGTTGATGCTTAAAAAAAGCAAAAATATCTGCCAATGGGGTAAGAAAATTAATCTTAATTTAAACAGAAACAAGAATATTTTTCTTTCCCCATTGGCAGAGCTTATTTTAAGCAAAAACTCACTTCATTTTTATTTATTTTCCCAGAAAATAAGACTTAATCTAATATTTTTACTACTTTAGTAAATGCATCTTGATTTAAAGGGGTCATATAATGGTAGGCCTACTTGCACTTTTACAAGTTGATTGTACTGAAATGTGTGTTGGCAGTGCCTGTACACAGCCATCATATAATGATAAAAATCCATCCAGTGGTTTTGTTTTAATCTCCTTATATGTTTTCCCCTGCCTCAAATCAAGCCGTTCGATCCTGTGACGTCACAAGCTCGCACGCCCCTCCCACGACTGTTGATTGACAGCAGCGTTTCAACACAGACCCGCCCTCGCTCGTGAGTGAGATGTCAATCATAGTTTGTCATTGTTTACACTGGAGCAGAATGGCGGCCGTCTAAGCGATTGTGGTGTTCTGTTCTTGGGTGTAATAAGGAACACAGCAGTCATTTTAATGTTCCTAAATCCGAAACGCTGAAGACGCAGTGGCTGAGTTTTGTTTCTGAAGGAAATATTCACGACGAGCAACGTCAATGCGCTCATGTTTGCGCAAATCATTTCTCACCAGACTGCTTTATAAACGAGGCGAGGGTCAATATAAATCAGGTTTAGCTAAGAAGCTGCTACTGAAAAAGGAATCAGTACCAACTATTCGTGTTCCTGCTGGACCTCCAGAAGAAGTGAGTGTAACGTTTTATTTATTAACCTTTATATGAATCTTTGCAAATCCCTTGCACGCTTCACGAATGTGGCTAATGTTTACACTCAGGGTGCATTACGGCATGTGTTCTATGTAACGTTACGACGTTCTCAATATAATTCATAATCCCACGTTTATAATGAAAAACGCGTTGGTGTTAACGTAACAGGAATATTAACAGGAATATCAATGCAGTTACAAAACTATAGATGTACTTAAAAGTTTTCTTAAAACATAAAACATTTTCGTACTGCACTAAACATAAACATACAGCAAATTCTTAGGTATCCTTCAACTACTGCTAGAATCATTACTGACATGACCTCATGTCAGTTTCAGTCACGAGTTGTACCTAACACTGAGATAATGTCACGCATCATTGACAAGCCTACATTTACAAAAAAAAAAAAAGAAAAGTTTTTCAACATAAATCTGTCAACGAACTAACCTATAACTTACATTAGTAACGTTAAACACATAGCGTTTGTATCTCACAACTCTAACGTTACCCTGCCAGTACATACAAAAATAGATCAAAGTGACATTGTTAACCAACCATTCAGAAACGTCCTGTTCGAGCCTTATTGTCGAACTTCTTCGGGGCCGTCATCTTGTTTCGGGTCCGACTCTGGTTCAAACTGATACGGTTGTACAGATGTGTCCTCAGAGAGAATCCCGCTGCCATAATAAACCCTCAACTGTTGTCAAGTTAACACTCCACGTGCGTTGTGTTACAGCGCCCACAGAACAGAGGGGCGGAGTCAGCGAAGCTCATTATCATTTAAAGGCATATGCACTTAAACGGCGTGCTGAACACAGAGCTGTTTTTGAGCAGGTAAAATGAGTGTTTTCTTAAAAAACTAATGAGAATTTTTAATAAAAGTATATTACAAACTTTTCATTTAGACCCTAAAGATTCATATTAACTTGTACAAAAATGGCATTATAATGACCCCTTTAAGAAATGTTTGATATTTGGACTGGAAACAAGACAAAAATACAAAGTAAGAAAAGCAATTTTTGCAGTGAAATGGCTCCCAAATTTAGGCTAATGTCAAGTATGCTGGTTCTTTTGTAAAATTTTCTTCAGTAGATGGAGGTGATAGTCATCCAGTTCATTAATTTATGCATTGAAGTTAATGCAAGATTTGTCAGATGTTTAATAAATAGTTGACCTGAAATTACATGTGAGATTTTTGTGAGAAAATTCAAGAACCGTAATGTTTCACAGCGGGTGAATTCCTGTAAACAGTGTTGAATATACTAACCCACATTAATTGCTACGCTACTTAAACTTTTATTTATTTATTTCTCATTCTGTGCTTGTTTTGTGCAGTGTTTTCTGAATCAGTGATTGGCTGTGTGTCAGAATGTGCGGATCGACCCAGATGAATTGGGCCATGTCCAATTTGCATGCATATTGATTTTGATTCACACAAACCACAATGGCCTCTGGGTAATTTGCATCACCTGGACACCAAATTGCCCTGATTGAATCTGACTGAGGGCAGTGGAGCTCTTTGGAAAAGCCCAGAGATACTCACATTTGAAAACGTTTAAATCCGTGTTTAACAGTGTAAAGTTTGAGTTTGTCGAGGAGAAAAACATCGTGCAGATCTGGAGAAGAGTCCTGCTGCCCTCTGCTGGACGGGAGGAGCACATGCAGGTCAGTAAAAACACTTTAACACCGAAAAACAAATGAAGTTTTAATTGAAATGTTGGTCACTATGTGGTCAGTAAACAATCTGCTCACGCATAACTATTAATATCCTAGTTATATTACTATTAATATAAGTTAAAGCAATTCTGTTAAAGTGGAGGCAGATAAACAAGTGTTTTTTCTTTGAAGGCGCACTTAAAAAAGCAGGCATAGTACTAATAGTAGGCGACATAATAAAGCACTAGATAAACTGATTTAGATTCAGAAAATGTGAAAAAACAGCAATAATAGTGACTTTGTGTGTGTGTGTGTGCTTATCAGTGACTCCCTAATAACCGTGATTCCTGCTCCAGAAACTCAACATTTGGCCAGTCTTTATAGAGGATTTTCAGGCTGAAATCTCATGTTTAGGCCAGACATCAACTATCTTCACCCTACTGTAGACATCATATTTGATACGCAAATTTCAAAGGTTTCTAATGGATCATCAACATGATCAAAACTGGGAAAGCTCTGTTTTAAGCAATCTGATGCATATATAGTTATGAAATATGTAAAAGGCCTTTTAGTGCAAATGCAAAGGTCATGATATTAGTAATATTTCAAGATGAACACTTTTTTTTAAACCATGTTAAGTATCAAATATTTCAACACTTTTTTTTTCTTTTTTTTTAATCATGTTCAAATATGATCCATCAGGCTTTTGAGGAACATTTATTCATTCATCTCTCAATCAGCATTGTATTTTTTTTGTCCCGCACAATATAAACTAAAGTTTTGACCACAAAACTAAATATTTGAATTTGAATTTCATCTTACTTTTTGGCCATATAAACATCAGCATCTTCACTAAATTGGACATTTTCTAAATTGCTCCTCACTACGAGTCATAAAAGACTGATGAATCAAATATGATACAAAACAAAACGCATATGCAAACCTTTTTTTTTTAGATGTAAAAATGTTTTGTCTAAAGGTTCAATAAAATATTCCCTGCTTTCTATATAGCTATAGTGAAGCCTGGCATATATAATTATATATATATATATATAGAAAGGGAATATATTATATAATTTTTTTTCTCCTTTAATATATATATATATATTCTCCTTCATTTATATATATATTCTCCCTTTCAATATATATATATATATATATATACTTTTTTTTTTTTGTCAGGCTTTGGTTAAAACACTTAAAATGTGACTTTTGCACCCCTAGCAGGATTCAGAATCACTGGCCTACAGCAAAATACCAGTAATTGTCCAGAAACATACATTAGAAAAGCTAACGGTGCATTTTTTTCATCACAATATTCAGAGCTTAACTAAAAATACTTTGAGGGAACTTCGTGTACGTCTCAAACTGGATAATTTTACCTAAAAAAAGCTAACGTTATTTCATGTCTAGCATTAAATGTTCCTGCATACAGCATTTATATTCCATATGCGAGTATGAATCAGACATTTACAGAACTGGAACATCCACAGCATGTATGTGTATACATGTCACCCCCTTTATTGGAAATGTAGGCTACTATTACCTGGACATTAAACCCGATCATCTCTCAGTGTTAATGTATTCACTGTTGAATTACTGAAGGTTTACAGAGCTCAGCTCCTGTACTTCAGGAGTGTTAAAGTCCTCTGTAGTCCATCATGAAATCGGTTTAGATACGACAGGCAGCCACAATTTTATAACTAGAAAAAAAAAAACGCAACTCAAAAATTGTGCAATTCAATAGGTTCTTAGAAATAAAAACACTGAGCATTTTGAGAGAAGGTACAAGACAGACCACTGAATAAATGTCAAGTTCATTTGTTAATAACACTACATACATTTAAAAAGACCACATTTAAACACGAGTCTCTGTGAAAAGAAACTGGAAGTATTTATGGGAGGCTGTACAGTGTGCAAATTACTGTCCGTCATGGGAGGCAAATCTAAACCATGTGTTTCTTTCTGCCCATGAAACATTTAAAGTCATGTTTTGAAACAAAGGCCCTCACAGTCTTTTATGTCTTGCACATGTCATTTAAATTTGCCTTTAGTCCTCAGAGTACATGTGCGACATGTGTTTTTGCTCATGTCTACCTGTAAGATTACAATAAAAACTGCAGGGATATGTTCGAGACACTTTTTATGTGTATTTTTTTAATTGATCATTGTCAGGCCCACATGGAATTCAATTGCCCACATAATTTTACACTTAACTCTTTCCCTGCAATTCATGTTTTCAGTGTTATACAGTAGATGGCGCTGTTAAGCATCTTCTGAAAGAGTACAGAATCTCCTGATAAACACAGGCGAAGAAGAAGCAGAAACAATGCAATTATCACGATCATAAAACAGCATAAATCAAAACAGCCCAACGTTACTGAATGAAATGTCGACCCATGAAAATGACCGAAGCTTTTAGGGTGTTGATGGACTCGATCGACTACATCTGCGTTTTGATTATCGCTCTAGAGACGAAGTCTGACAAAAACACGATTTTCTCAGCTTTTTGTTCAAAATGTTTCTTTTTTTATGAAACATACCCACATTCAAGTGTTAATAACAAACAGAATGCATTAAGTTAGAATAAAAGCAAAGGCTTTGTTCTTTCTTTTGTTATATTGTATGTTCAGATACAACTAAATATTCTGGAGAGCATGAAAGATAATAAATGCTGGCGAGGAAAGATTTATTTTTTAAATACTTTGGTTAATTTATCATATGCAGAGCTAAGCCCGTCGTCCATTCAACACACTTTAACATGATCAAATCCTCAGAAATCAATCGATTCTGCCTCAGAAAATGCAAGTGCACAGATTCCACATGGGCCTGACATTACGGTTATACGCATAACAGAGATGAGAATACAGTCCTGATTAATAATAATAATTATAATCTATACAGCAGGCTGAACACCTTTTTCTGCTGCCTTCCTTGATTTGTTCTTTATCCCTAAAGAGGATAATTCAGCAACTTTTCTGCTAATGGACACTCCTGAAGGCCTGTTATTGTCATGTGAGGCACACATCAGGTTGATCATTGAGGAATGCTGGACTAGAACAAGTTACTGCATCCAAACTAAAACCCACAACCAAACTTTAGTCCGGCTGCTGATGATGGAGCATGTGGAGGATCTAGTTTTTCACAAGCAGTTTTAAAACTCTCTTAATCCGATTCAACATTGAGTCATAAGCAGGCACACACAATCTGCATGATGATTTCCACTGAATTGTAATGCATTCATGGGGTTTATTAAATATGCTGGCTAATTTGATTACGATTAGTTACCGATAACAATAGCTTCATTTAACAAGTTGAAATCCTTTTTTTGCAGAAAAACATCTGCAGATTGTTCCTGGGCCTGGTCATAAGGTAATCAGTTTCATATACTAAACGCATACAAACACTCAATATTTCTCTCCGCGCTTTTGTTCTCCTGCTGAATTAAGTTAAAATGTGTATTTAGCTTTTGTAGTGATACATGCATCCAGTAGACTGCAGATTTACATATATTTTCTTAAAAATAAAAAGTAAAAAAAAGTATTAGAAACCCAGCTATACAGAGTCTTTAGCTAATCCACGGAGCGAGGTTTGGAAGGAGGAGCCCGTGTCCGGATGTGATGCGGTTGGTTAGGAGGTGAGGAGCGTCGGCGTTTAGGTGCTACAGCAGGGGCCTTTCGTGGGCTGTGCCGTCTCTGTTAGATCCACGCCTCTGTTGCGTCCGGTGGTGGCACCTGCAGGCTGGGGCTCGTTCTTGGGCAGTTTCTTTGCTAAGGTGCAAAGACAGAAATGGAAATATTATGGAAATGCTTTGGAAAAGTCAAAAATGTGACACTTCCTCGGTGAAACCCAGGTACAAATTTTAGGGTGCTTTCACACCTGCCTCATTTAGTTCGGTTGAATTGCACTAGAGTTGGTTTTCCCCATTGGTGCGGTTCGTTTGGGCAGGGGTGAAAGCAGCAATCGCACTCAGGTGCGCACCAAATAAGCGTACCGAGACCTCCTTGATGAGGTGGTCTCAGTACGTTTTAAAGTGAACTCTGGAGCGGTTCGTTTGTGATGAGAACGTGATCCGACCTTAAACAGACCCAACTGCCAAAGAACTGCGCATTTTTGGACTAAACCAGCTGCCGTAGTCAAACAAAACTATTATTTAGATTGTCAATATCGCTCCTTTTAAGCCATGACTGACTGACCGCGTTCTGCACTTTCACTAAACTCTCTCATAAACACTGGAGTTGTCCGCACTGCACAGGGAATCTCTTATATCGCGTCTAGACTTTGTTGTTTATGAGGGGATTTGCAAAAGAATAAAGCTTGTGCTGATTCTGAACATACATTGTGACATTCTCCGCATGTCTGGCGGATTTTCATCCTCTTTGTTACTTCTGTGAGTTCTGGTGGAATTTTCCCGCACGTTAATTCTGACCAATCGAAGTGCAGTTGTGGAAATATGTTCAAAACACTCTAGCCAATGAGTGATGTGGATGTTTCACGTGACTGCATTTTAGTTCGTTTCATCAACTCCAACTAATTCGGACCAGAACAATCAGTGTGGTGTGAAAAGGAACCAAAACGCCTGAAAATGATACAAAGTATAATTTTTCGCCCTTAGTCTGGACCAAATGAACCGAACTACAGATGTGAAAGCACCCTTAGGATAGGCCCTGCAGGGCTCATGCTAGTCTCAGACTGTTGTCTGATGCATAAAGCTAAGTTTATACTCGCCGCGTCCGCACGAGTGCAAAGGTGCGCGCGGCAAAAATGACATCATTCCGGTCGTGCGCAAGGGCCCATTTCGCGTAGCGTTGTGTACGGCTTTTTTTGTAACCATGTGCGGCTCCGCATCTGAAGATGCACGACTTCGAGAGGAATCTGGCCGAGCATGTACATCTCACCGCATCGGCACCCAGTTTGTGCGTCTAAATTAGTTGCTTACATTTACAAAAGCCTACAATAGCAAACATAAGTCTTTTAAATAAAAATAAAAAAGGCCCATGTTTTATAAAAATAACGTTCACAAAATATGTGAGATTGTTAATTAAGTTGTATAGGCTACGTTCTCAAATCCATTTTATTTTGTTCTAATGTCACAAGTAATAATCTCAAGATTTTTTTGTATTGTGGTTTTGGTGAAGTGTAGTAAAATAAACATGCATGTGTGTAACTACTTCTCACCGCTGATCCTAATGGTTTAGAGGACAATTACTCCTAGTCGCCCCGTCATTTCAAAGAATAGCACAACGGCGAGCGTGTCAAGTATAAATGGGGAGGTGTGCGTGCAGTCAGTGGAAAACATGAGAAAGTATAAACAAGGCTTCTGGCACACAAAACGGGAAACACTTCGGGAGTTTCAAAGTTGTCATTGACTGGTTGAGTTCTACAAGTTTTCCTGGAGACTCGAGTGTCACATTCTTTAAGGGTCTGTCTGGAAACAAAGCCGTCGTGAGGCCAAACCCCCTCATGGAAGAGGAAAGCTGTTGTGTTTACAACTGGGACAATGAGGATCATCAGGATCAACTAAACACTCGTCTTTCAAAAGTATGTGAAGTTTGCAGCACTATTGTTGCAGTAAACTTGAACAACATTCTTGAATTAATAATTTAGATGCATGCCGGTTTGTTATCGTATGCACATCGATTTTACATTTTCACGCCCCTAAACATGAGGCAGAACAAATCGCGAAATAAGGCTAATGTTAACATTTTTGTACCTCTAACTTTTAATAGCACAGTCAAAAAGGTAGAACATTGTTCCACAATACAGCAGACTTTCACAATCAAACATGGAAAACTGAACAAAACTTACTACAGAAATAAATATTTCATACATATCAGAACTCAAAAGTTTAGGGTCGGTATTTTTTTTTTTTACTTTTAATAGTATTATTCAGCAAGTACGTATTAACACTGATCAAATGTACAGTAAAAGACATTTATAATGTTACAAAATATTATATTTCAAATAAATGCTGTTCTTTAAAACTTTCTATTCATCAAACAATCCTGAGAAAATGTTTCCACAAAAATATGAGCAGCAGCACAACTGTTTTCAACATTGATTTTAATAATAATAAATGTTTCTTGAGCAGCAAATCATCATATTATAGTGATTTCTGAAGGATCATGTGACACTGAAGACTGGAGTAATGATGCTGAAATTCAGCTTTATTCACAGGATAAAATTACACACTATATATTCACATAGAAAACAGCTATTTTAAACTGTAAAAGTACATGTATTTTTGATCAAAATAAATGCAGACTTGTGATTAGAAGTCTTTCAAAAACATGAAAATCTTACTGCACCCCAAACTTTTGAACAGCAGCATGTATTTTGACAAAGAGTATGTAAATGAGTTAACTTACCAATAGCCATGAAAATCTCGTTCACGTTCATTGAAGTCTTTGCCGATGTTTCCATAAAGAGCAAACTGTTGTCCTCTGCATATGACTGTGCATCCTGTGAAGAAGAAGAAAAAGAAGTCATGGTTTCAGGCTCTAAACAGACAGTCGTACGCGTCTGGAAGTCTGCACGGCATGTTTGTTTGTTTATCAACAGTTCCTCATCTCATTTGTAAAGCCAACAGGAAGCGTCTGCTCCTCTGTGGCTGTTCAAACATCACAAACCTGAAAGTCCAACGCTCTCTTGTTGGCAAGGTCTGCCTTGTTTCCAGCCAAAGCTATTACAATATTTGGACTGGCTTGTCTTTGAAGCTCTTTCACCCAGTTTTTCGCACGTGTAAATGATTCCTGAAAGAAAAAACAACAACATGCATTTCTGTAAAGCTTTTTATGGAGTCAGAGCTCTGATCTGTGCTTCAAGAGGTCATATCACACTTTTCTTTTTCATATTTAATTTCTCCCCGACACGTCCACTTATTATGCAAGTGATAATTTAGTTTATCATAATGACTTTCCATCCTCTTGCTGACCTGTAGCATTTTTTTGTATCTATGTAAACACTCTTTTCGCATGTGAAATGAGTAACGGCACTTTGCTGCATTCACATGCTGGATTGCTGAAAGAATTTTAGAACAAGCAAGCTTTTGGCAGCTTGGTTTAATTAAATGCTCTTTTTGGACATGGGAGGAAGTGTTGAGTTATAGTACAACCGCAAAAGAGGTAGAAAATGTGTTCCTTGTTTAAACTGAGAGTAAAGCCAGCATGTTAGGACTCACCTCATTCGTAATGTCATACACCACTATGGCCGCCTGCGCTCCTCTGTAATACATTGGGGCCAGACTGTGGTAGCGCTCCTGGCCAGCTGTATCCCAGATCTCAAACTTCACTGTTGTGTCATCCAAACATACTGTCTGAGTCAAGAAGGCAGCTAGTGGAGAGAGGACAGAGACGGGTTAGGTCTTGCCATCTAGTGACTGATTGTAATTAGGGCCGGGTGGCATTTTGCTCCACCACAGTGTGCGTGTGTATATCGATTTTAGTCATACTGCCATCCGTAAGTGCATTAACATTAGTGTTCATTTTGTTGATGAAATCTATGGAGAAAAATGTTTGTTGACAGGGCCTGAATTTCGTTTTGGAAAATGGGGGGGAAATCCCCCTTAGATGATTCTCATGGGGGGATTTTTTTTGTTTGAGGGGGAGAAAGGGAAAAGCATTTTTTTTCCAAACAAAATTACATTTATCTTGCCTAAATGTTTGCGCTCATTGCATTTTTACAATGGGGTTGTAAATTTACACAACACAAGGAAGCTTAATTTAAAGTTTGATTAAATTGGAAAAAAAATAGCACAAATAAATACAATAGAATAAAGATACAAATAAAGAGAAGTTTTTGAATATGTCTATACAGAAACTAATAAAGTAATCCAATGGAAAATAACACTGGGTAGTATTTTAGTATTTAAGTAGTATTTTAATTAGAATAAATTAAATACATAGGCTATTAATCTTGATTCCTTTAACTTAAAGCTATCTTTTGTTGTTTTGACAACAAATGAATGACACACATATGGCTGCCGTCACTTTAAGAGCTAGTGCACGAATCCTGTTCATTATACTGACATGCGTTTTATGCTTATTAAAGACAAAAGCGACATGTTTAGAGTATACTCACGCAGACCGGAATATAATCCGCGAAAAATAACTTTTGTTACTGGCCAGCTGTTTTTGAGGCGGATTTTCTATGAATGTGCGCATAGAAAATAATCTCTCAGAGAGCGCGCGAGCACTGATTAGTTTAAAATCGCTTGAATGTTTAAACTGGTAAGACTTAAAAAGACGGGCAAATGGTAAACTTCAGTCACGATGGACTGCTGGCCCGATTGTGCAAGTGAATATTCCGTCATGTCCCGACTCCTAAACGCGAGTGTGTCGCCGCAGCGCTTGATGGCTGCCTTGCACAACACATTTTGAGAGAAGAGATAGAAGACGCGGCACCGCTGAACACTCACGCTGTTTGTGAAATTGCGTCTGGCAGATAGTTGTTAAAAGAATGATTTGATTTTATAATCTGTGTGGATTACGATTGCGGGAATTTCCCGCATTATAAATGGGAGACCTGCGGGAATGATTAGAATTATGCGCAATACCCGCACCGAAATTAGAGCCCTGGTTGACAACCATTTTCTCTGACTAAAATTAGACTATAGACGGTTTCATCGGACACACGCGGAATGAAAATAGTATAGGCATCCAAGCTGCGATATGCCTTGAACGCCTCCCCCTTGTGTACACACATTCCTTCTCGACTAAGTATTCAAAGATATTTACCTGACTGACCTCCGGTAAATCAGACAGGTCTGTAGAAAAAAATGTTTGCCTCGATTTTGTTGAACGGGTCTGGTAGTGCAACATTTAAGTGTGGCCAAGTAACGGCTGTTTTCTTCTATTGGTAGTCCCAAATAATACTGGCTAGACATAATTGCTAACTAATGTAATTTGCTTGTTTCTACAGATGAACTCTGTTGTTATTGATTCTACCGGAAGTTAAGTTTGGACCACAAAAAGCGTGCATGCGCAGTAACGTTTGCTTATGTTGTTGCTGTTGAAACCGTCAATTGGGAGGAGATAATATTTTAGACTGTCTTTATGAGCTTTCATGCTTGCGGTAGACATTTTAAATCCCCCATTCAAAGCTTTTCCTTTAAATGGATACATTTTCACATCTTTGTTTTACTTAATATTTGCAATCTGGCAACCATGCGCACACGCTGTCTCTACACTGCGGAAGTGCCATTGATGATCTGAACACAGACAAACAAGCAAGCTGGAGTTCAGAGATCTACATTTGAGATGTTCTGCTTAAATGAAAGTGTCATTCAGCCAGTCTGTGTTCAGTCACGAGCCGGTTACGCTGCTTTCTGTGACTATCTGTGATCAAATCTTCTCAGTGATTTATTGAAATAAATCCAAACATGAATCTCTCAACTATATTAATAAATGCACTTACGCAGCTCTGTGTGACAGTAAATAGTATTTTTTTGCAGTTGTTTTAATAGAAAAACATGAAAGTAATTATTGGAATTACTGTGAGGAAGTTCACCGTTTCAAATGTCTTGTTTTCATAATGTAGAGAATGTGTGTTAACTTATGACAAATAGCCTATTAAAAAAAAACAGGAAACTAGATTAGGTAAAATAAACCATGCGCATAAGTTGACATTCTCTAAATTTGTGCTTGCATATGAGACCAATAATTATTATGATGAAATGTAAATATAAATTCTCAAATGACAACAATCGTTGTAATTTATAATTTTGAACAAAATAATCGTTAGCCCATTATCAATTTAACCATTATGCAGCATGACAATTTTGCCCAGACTTTTAGTGGACTCAAACTTGACTTAATATGACTAAATATGATAACTAAAAAGTACATTTGACACAGGACTAAGACTAACACTAAATGTGAGAATAGCTTGATTAGCATCACTTCAGATGTGGGTTATTATACGCTAGGGCTGTCACTTTTGTGAAAAAATCCTGTTCGATTTTTGAGACATAAGTGTTCATTGAATCGATTGTAAAATCGATTTTCCGTGTCTAAAGACGTTTCCATTTTCAACACCAAATATAGGCAAATCCACGGACAACTAACAGGCATTAGGACGAACGTAAAGAGGGCGCAAATCAGCAATATTCCTGATGCTTTATTGGCGTGAAGTTTCGTGCACAATAACAAACAGGAGTGCTACATTCAGGGATTGAAATTAACACCCTGGCCTCAACTCGCCAAATGCGGGTAAAAATAAATTTTGGCGGCTAACGCTGTCAAATCAAGAGGCGTGCGTCTATGCTTACTCACTTTCTTTTAGGCCTGGGCGAAAAATCGATTAAATGAATTAATTCGAATTTTTTGTTGCGGGCGATTTAAAAAAAAAAATAAATCGAGTTTTTGAATAATGGCGCATTTTTGGCCCCTCTGAGTTTCCGTGGCGTTAGTTTCACTCACGTAGCAGTATGGCAAGCGACGACAACAACATCATAGCACACACGAAACTGCAAAAGCATACAGCAAGCGACATGGCTACCGGTGAGAGTGGGAAGTTTGGTCCTTAGCATAGGAGTGAACTCAAGCGTATTCTGCTCGAGCGGGTCGGGCCGATATTTCCCGTCACTATCCTCGGATCGGGCCGGGCCCTTGAGAGACGTGCACTGCCTACGCAATAGAGTGTGGCGCGGGACTAGATTTGATGGCCGAGCGCGAGCGCGGGGGGTAATGCACTCAATCTGTGTGTGCGGTTTGCGGGAGAATAAAACGATTCGCGGGACTCCCGCAAACTAGAAATATCTATGATTAAAACATAAAAACTAATACATTTTTATTAATCTTTTGCAGAAAAGCAACAAGAACAACTAAAACAAAATAGAAACGATTTACAGGCCAGAGTTTCTATTTCTAATAAGTTTGCAGCATTGAGCGATGTAGCCAATCTCAGACATACCAGTGTTGATTTCTTGAACGCAATGGCCAATTTAAGCATTTAAAACAGACTCCCCTCACCGCTCAAAACATACTTTTTGTTCAGTGCTGAATTCGGTATGCTGGCAAATCCTCGAATTATAACAATTTTCCTCAGATTTGAATGTATTGATAATGCTTTAGAAAATGGTGCTATACTCTCAAGGTGAATGTTTGTCTCTTTTTAGTCTAGACAAACACAGTTGGGGCTTTTAATTCCAAGAAGGTGTTCATTTATTTATTATTCATTCCAGAAATGGGGGTTACATTTGTCTTGCTTTTGATTAAATAAAAGCAAAATTTGCTTAAGTTGTCTGCCGTTTGTAGTTATTGCTTTCCTGAATAAGTAGGGGGGAAAATCGTAAAAAAAATCGTAAATCGAATTAAAAAAAATAAAATCGGAGATTTTATTTTTAGGCCATATCGCCCAGCCCTACTTTCTTTGCTGTGGAAGTTCATGTAATCCAAATCTGTGTGGATTTAGCGCAAACACGAAACTCGTGAGTCCTCGTGATATATTAAATACAGCATTTCTGGCCTACTTGAAGACACACGTCACTAAGCAACGGCTCTGGCAACAAATAACGGAGCGCTTGTTCACTTGCATTGAAGTAATAGCGAATATTAAAAAGCATTTGGTTAACAGAAAAGACATTATTATTTTCCAACATCCTACATGTTCTATTGATCTGTCCACCTAAAACACATTTTTGGTTAAAAAAAAAAAAGGCAGCTAAAATCGATTCCCTATTTTCGTTTCGATACTTGTTGTTGGTTGGTCCGATCGATTGTGCAATCGATTTTCGAACGTAAAGTGACAGCCCTATTATACGCCGAAATGGAGTCTTACCTCCTATTGTGCTTTCCTGAAACTCGTGAAACTGTCCTTTTACAAAGCGAAGGACTAGACTTGACTTCCCCACAGCAGATTCTCCCAAAAGCACTAGTTTGAATTGACAGATTTTGTTGCCGCCGTTCGGCCCGTTAGGTCTCGTTGCTCCACCTCTTCCTGCCATGACCCTGAGCCCAATCTCCTGTGCTGAAGTCAAGAGGTGCTTCTCAAACACTCACTCCCAGATCTGCGGAAACAAACATTAATAATCCAGTATCACTTCTCAATTCACAACACTAATGCAATATATCAATCAGAGGTGTCTATTCCTGCTCGTGGAGAAGGAGGGCTGGGGCGGTAAAGTCTGCTCTTGTTTTTTAAATGTGGTTTACTTGGTTAACCAAATACATCCTGAGGATAACCAGAGTGCATTGGTGGACGATAAGTAACTATGCCATTTTCATTATTCTGAAATATAAGAAAAAATCTGTTTCAGGATCTGCTTTGTTTTTTTTTTTTTTTTTTTCGAAAAAGGTAAGTTGACCCAGATCTTCAGGAGCAGGACAGAACCCCTCCTAATATATGAGACTAGTTATAAGTTTAAGTAACACTGATATAGAAAGAACATCTATTGTGTAGTCTGTCATGCCATTAATTGCAGCCATTCCAATGCGGTCACATGACTAAACGATGGGCGACAGACATTGTTCAGGAACTGCCACTCTTGTTAAGCCTTAAATATCCATTGTGCTTTGACCCCAAAACACAGCCTTGTCCTTTAAACAGTCCCCAAACAAAACCAAAGCCACGCTGGGAATGAAATACAAGCTTACTACATACTGAATATGGTATGGAAGCCCATTCCACTACAGAAGAAGAAAAAAAATAATGCATTGAGATAAAAAATTCATAATTATGACATTAAAAAGTAAAAAAAAGAAGTAGCCGACATTTATTAATCTTGACTTTGAATGCCATGCTTTAGACTTTTTATCTCATAGTTATGATTTCTTAAAATCTAATGTTTGTGATTCAGCAAAGCATGTTTTTTTAAAAAGTATTTTTATATTATGAGTTTTCCATAGTAAAGTACAAAAAAATAGTAAATTCAGGTATTCTGTGCATACATGATGTCCATAATGTGCAAACACTGCCGAAACTGTATGGAAAGTATGGTGATATGCTATTCAAACACAACCCCAGTCCTTTTGCGTCTGTGGTTAACGCAATCTTAATATTCTAGGCTATATATACTTATTCATATAACTCTGTTTATATAATAAGTAATATAGAAACCATGAGACAGTGACAGTGCAAAACAAAGGTCTATCATGATCATAGAACTTGAGATTGCTACTAAACACTTTTAACTTAAAAAACGATGATAAATAGCCAGCTATAGACATTGCACGTTAGATTTGATAGATAATGAAAAGAAAAAACAAAACATTTTTGATGATAAGTTGACTTGTTTGACGTATAGCATAATCTGGCTCATCAAAACAAACGCAGCAGGCTTTAATCGGCTAATATTGTGTTTACTGTACAAGTCAGTAAGTAACTTCAATTTCAGAGGAATGGTCAAATAAAATCACTGAATTATTCAAATGGAAAATGTATTTAGTGTCATAATATGAAGCTCGAGCTGCCTGTTAGCTTGTGATGCTAACTATGCTAATGATATTGTATCCCTCTCTCTTTTTCTCTATTACACACATGTAAACAGCAACTAAACTCATTGACAATCGTGTTCCGATCGTCTCAGCCGTACTTTATCGGGTCTGTCAGTTTCTTAGACGCCCCGGTTCAAACGGTTCCCGAAAGCTAATGGTGCTAATGCTAAGAGAAAAACAGGCCGAGCGCTCTGCGCGTACACACAACACTGAGCGAGACCTCTCATAAATAAACCGTTGAAAAGCAGAAAGAACGGAACAACTGTATGGCTTACTTTAAATACAAAGCCCACCAGACTTACATTAGTATAACAGTACAAATGTTTACAGCCCAAAGACTCGTACCTTCCTCTCGGTTCCTTCCAACTTCCCCTTTCGCATCAAAACTGATGATGACGGAATGACGGATCGGATGACTGGATCTGACGTCAGACGCATCGTGGAGAAATCGGCCAATCACAACAGCGCGTCTGACAAACATGTTATTCCCATAACACAAGGGGTTATGATCATAGGTTATCATCATAGACTGTAAAAAATCTATAAATATAAACGTTTATCGAAAAATAATAATTTTGTTGTAATTATTAATAGCGTTCTAATATTTTTACCTTAAACTCTGGATAATCTAATAAGCTCTGGATACTCATCTGTAACCATTTAACTTTTGAAATTAATTTTTTTTTTTTTTTAATTTAGAAAAAATCATGTATTTTATTCATATATTCAGTATTTATTAAGCCTTTGGGAAATTAATGATTAAAAAACAAAGGGCTTGTTTTACTTTATTTATTCACGAGCTTTTTCTGATTAAAAGTGCACTGGCAACTTTAGTATTTGTTGTAGGTAACTTGTATGAAAGATACAGGCTGTAGTAACTTATATGAAAGATACAGGCTATTTAAAAAAAAAAAAAAAAGCAAATAAACCAGCTTAATTTCGAGGGAGATTGTGTGACAGGTGCACGTCATTGTCAGGTGGACGTTGAATTTCCTCCAGTTGTCAGGTAACGGAAGGTAAACAAACACTGCTGTTGTGTTTTGTTTGAATGGTTAATTGGTTGTAAATAAAGCTGTGAGTTTGCAGGCATGAGTCTCGTCGAGCGGAATATATCCACCCGGAGACGCAGAGACACGTTTCCAAACATCCGCGCGGTATGATGACTAGTAATTATTTCTCAGAATAAGTTTTGATCTTTTACATTTACGACTGTTATTATGCTCAAAATATTTCGAAATGCTCAGTATGATCATTTCCACAGGCAGGGAAGCTCATTCCAGTAGGAGACAGAACGAAGTCTTGTCTGCAGGAAATTACACCAAGGGTGGGTAATTCAGAAGATTAATAGTGAAACATACTATTATTAATGTGTGTGTGTGTGTGTGTGTGTGTGTGTGTGTGTGTGTGTGTGGTGTGTGTGTGTGTGTGTGTGTGTGTGTATTACCGTTCAAAATTTGGGTCAATACGATTTAAAAAAAAAAAAAAAAAACTTTTCTTCAGAAAGGACACATTAAATTGATCAAAAGACATTTATAATAATGTTTCTTTTTGATTTAAATGCTTTTCTCTTGAACTTTCAAAGAATCCTGAAAAAATGAATCACGGTTTGCACAAAAATATGAAGCAGCACAACTGTTTTCAACTGTGATAATAATCATAAATGTTCCTTGAGCATCAAATCATCATATTATAGTGATTTCTGAAGGATCATGTGACACTAAAGACTGGAGTAATGATGCTGAAAATTCAGCTTTGATCACAGGAATAAATTACACTTTACTATATACTCACATAAAAAACAGCTGTTTTACATTGAAATAATATTTCACAATAGGGTTTGTTTTGTATTTTTAATCAAATAAATGCTGCCTTGGTGAGCAGAAGAGACTTAAAAACATTAAAAATCTTACCGACCTTAAACTTTTGAACAGCAGTGTATACACACACACACACACACACACACACACACACACACGCGCACACACACGCACACACACATTCATACACACAAACTTTATATATATATATAGGCTATATAATTTCATAATTATTTTTTTTCTATAGCCTGTAACTCCACCTGTGGTGAGGAAGTTTGTCAGTTCTGCTCGGCCCCCCGTCGGCACAGTTCGGGTCTTCCATGGAAAAGCAGATGACCCTGACATCGCCAGCGCTCTAGTCCATGGCGTGATCACTAAATCATCCATTAATGTAAGACATGTCAAATAAAAATTCTTCTAGTAACTGTAGGCCTATATGTTCTTATTGGTTGATGTTCAAACAGTCTATTCATGTTTCACCCAAAAACGTTTAGAAAAAAGCAAAGTTTTTTTTTTCTCGCAATTAAAAGTGCATCAACAATTTCAGTCTCTGTTGCAGGTTTAACAGATCTTGTTCTTTGTGTTTTGTATTTTTAGGCTGGATCAGTGATTAACCCCGCACCGAAAACACGCTTCCAAGAGAGGCTGCGTCAGTGTCAAGAAATCGCTTATCAGAAAGCACCTCTTGGAAGGTCACGAGTTCAAGGCCCTGGTTTACCAAGCTGGCTTAACCCTGAGACAACAGCGTTTGGTGTCACAACACTCCAGTGTAAGAGTACTGTGCGTCCCAATCATAGACTGTAAAAAATATGGACAAAGCGTCTGTGACCGAGACGTCACCCATAGACTTTCTGAAGAACGGTTTTGAGGCCGTTTATGGCGGGTATGGGCGGCGCCATCTTGGAAAATCTTTTCAGAAAGGATACAGTGTGATGTGTTGTGTCAGATCATGGCCGAGACGTCAAATTTCAGGAATTCCACTCGGGGCAGCCCGTTATCAGCTGTCAATCAAGCTGTCAATCAAAGTTACCCACGCCCTTATTTGTCATACATTTTATATCTATACGATCACAACTAACGAGTTAGAAAAAAATTCACCCCCCTCACAGTTGTCTGGCTCTCGGAACCTATCGAAAAATACAATAAAAGTCCATGGGACCAACCTGTAAAAAAATTAATTTATGCTGTGAAAACGGACATTTTAACATGGGGTCTATGGACATTTGCTCTCTTTTGGGACCGGCCCCTAGCGGAGTTTACATGTATTGCAGTTTTTCGCACTTCCGGGTAGGCTTCATTTTTCAGATTAGAATGTTCCTGCTTGGTCCCAATGCGCATACCGTACTTATGTACTGTTCTATGTACTGTTGTATAGATAGTGGAAGTAGTGTGTTCACTGAAAATTCCAAATAGAATTATAACACTTTATTACATGGCTTGGTAGAATTCCAATGTAGAATGCGGTCTGTTATTTCTTGATAACAGACGTGCTTAGTATAACAGAGCGTTGCCATGGACGCAGTTCAGAGACGAAACGGCCTATTTTCTTTAGTGGAAGCAATACAATCGTTTTTAAATCAATAAACTCCTTTTTAAATCAATATTTTTAGTCAAATTATTGATTTATTTTGTAGGTAGCCACGTAATAAGCGGGATAATGTATAGCGAGGCGGTCGTTATAGCGAATACAAACCCTTCAGGCTGATTAAAGGTGAACTAAGTAACTTTTTTACCTTAACCGAACATCTTTGGAGTCCGTGTAATGTTTATATTACTGATTTTGTGTTGAATGGTGGGCGTCTCGCCCCCCCCTGTTGGCTGTGAGCGGAAAAAACGCACTTGCAACTTTGAGCCGGCGGCTCCATAGACAGTATAAGAAATGGACAGAGCCATCTCATTGGAACTAATTGGAAGTTGAGAGAGTTGAAGCCCATTTTTAGCGATTTTTGAGCACTTCCGTTCCTGACGCGCAGACTCAAACCGACTCAAACTAAGCTTGATGACGTGAGCAACCCGTCTGACAGGCGTAAATCTTCTAGTAGCTGTGCGTGAAAACTGCCAACGTTAATCTTGCAGAGACGGGGAACTTGAGCAAAGAGTTCTCATACCGAATTATTTCCAATTCCCCAAAAACGTTGTTGAAATATTTTGTCCCATTGCTTTTATGGACTCATTATCTATGGGCTTCTCCCTTGACGGGACGTCCCCCCAATTGCCTGCGAGCTTCTCCTCCTGTCTGTACCAATAATATCTGTCTGCAGAGCCGCAGAGCCACAGTTTCACCCCAGCAGTTTCACCCCAGCAGTTTTACCCCGCGCATGCGCAGTTTCATCACAACAGGTTTACCCGTGCGTTTTGATTTATTTGAAATGATTGTACACAGTTTCACCCCAGCAGTTTTACCCCGCGCATGCGCAGTTTCATCACAACAGGTTTACCCGAGCGTTTTGATTTATTTGAAATGATTGTACACAGTTTCACCCCAGCAGTTTTACCCGCGCATGCGCAGTTTCATCACAACAGGTTTACCCGTGCGTTTTGATTTATTTGAAATGATTGTACATAGTTTGTGTTCAAGTCATTTGTTTTATCTGTGTTCAAGTCATCACAACAGGTTTACCCGTGCGTTTTGATTTATTTGAAATGATTGTACATAGTTTGTGTTCAAGTCATTTGTTTTATCTGTGTTCAAGTTTACACCTTAACCACAGGACATAGTTTGTGTTCAAGTCATTTGTTTTATCTGTGTTCAAGTTTACACCTTAACCACAGGCAGATTTAATGAACTTAAGAATAATTCATATATTAGACTAACACAGTTCGCATTTGAATGTCTAATCGGAAGTTTGTGTGGCTGAAAAACTTAAGAGATTAAAGTTTTCATGACACAAGCATTGTTTTATTTCAGTAAAGGACCCGGAAGGCCTGCGAGCAACAGTAGGAGCAAAAAATAACTAATGCAAAAATAATCAACGCAGTCTCATGAAAGTGTCAATACCACGAATGTTATTTCTCGTGCCATTTATACGCCAAAAATGTTTTTTTTTTTTTGCGTGCATATGCTACGCACTGAAAACCCCTTGGGTAGGATTAGAGGGAGGGGGGATGGGGGTGCGTGCGTATTAAACGCCATAAAGTGCGTATCATATGCACGCGAAAACTGCGTATCATAACAATAACCATTAGAGGACAGAACAACGTGACCGCGCATATGCTGGGTAAAACCAAACTGTTGTAGTGAAACTGCGCATGCGCGGGTAAAACTGTTGTAGTGAAACTGCGCATGCGCGGGGTAAAACTGCTGGGGTGAAACTGCTGCTGGGGTAAAACTGTGGTTCTGCGGCTCTGCAGACAGACCCTTCTCGTCTGTACGGCCACGCAACAGAGAGTCGAGTGGTTATGACGCAGTCGTTAGCCTGTTTTTACAAAAACTGTTTCTACGGGGCCATAATGTAACATAGAATGTAATGGAGCCCTTTATGCATTGTCGTGTTTCTTTAGAAATAAATAATGGACAAATGGAGTCTTTAAACGCCTCAGATGTAAAGTTATTCGCCGTCAAAGTGACGCAAAAATGAATGGGAGTCAATGGAAATGCTAACGCAGGTGAAGTTCTGCTACAAGATGGCTTCAACTTCCGGTCGATGGATTACCCCCTTGGGCGGCTCGCCGGCCGCAGCATCAGGAAGTGTCGCGTGATATCAGGTCTCGCGATGTAACAAATTGCTTTACGGCAAGAAAGATCTGCTAAAATGAGCATCAAACAGAAATAACCCGGCGCAGTATACATATGGTGTTCGACGCGCACATACAATACAGACTACCGACAGTTCAACAGGGCGCGCACAGCTCTTAAAGGGGCCACACCTTATTTCCACTCATTACAGCTTTCATCCTACTGAACAGGTACCGGTGTACAGGGGGAGGGGATCCGGCCGTGAGTGCAGAGACATCCTGCGTGCGTGATATTTACAACAGTACAAGTACTCCACAGCGACTCTAGGGGTCACTGTTTGACAAAAACTGAAATCCTGCATAGTGCTGCTTTAAGATCCCTCCGGTTCGGGCTCCTAGTCAGCCTGTCGGGGTGGTATTCGCTATAACGACCGCCTCGCTATACATTATCCCTTATTTAAATAACGTGATGATGCACTTAATTAAACGAAAAAAACGAAGTCTGGAATGTTGGACACTTCATGCACTCAGCTGTCCGTGTTTTAGTTACGTAGCGAAGGGAAATGAAGCGATGAATGACAAAATAACCTTATAAAATTCATACACTGCACAGCTAAGTGTATAGTGTATAAATGCGGCATTTGGGACACAACTATGGTGAAACTTCCAGTAGCATGCTCATGAATTGACTCAATAATGTGTATATGTAAATATATTATTTATTATTATTATTATTTAAGAAAATGTGTGAATTCTTTTAAATGCAGTTTCTAATGGTGGTGAGGTCATCAATCCACCTAAAAGCGCACAGCAGGTGGAGAAAGAAGCGAACGAGGGACATCGGCTCTACATTCGCTCACACAGGCTCATATTTAGTAGGTCAGTGAGATTGCTGGCCATTCAGGGGTCTCTGTCTTTATTTAGGGTTATGGACCTTAGTCAGGTTAGACACCATATTGAATTTATGCAGGTTAACACATTATTATGATGGTCCCCTTTAGACATTCTGTTGAATATCAGTCAATGACTAAAGTTGACCATCAAAATAAAGTGTTATTAAGCAGACAGTCGACTAATACTCTATTAGTCGACTGTTCTACTATAGTTCTACTAACTATAATTAACTTCAACTATCAGTATTAGAGTATTAATGGAGTCTGCTTAATAACTTTATTTTGATGCTCCTCAACAGAAGTTCTTCTGACTATCAGTAACTTTACAACTACCAGTGTTGTCAACCAGTGTTGGGTGTAACTAATTACTAAGTAATTAGTTACTGTAATTTAATTACCTTTCCCTTGAAAATGTAAAGTAAGGGATTACTCTTCATTTTTCTGTAATTTAATTAGTTACTTCTGATGTAATTGAGGTAAATACTGTGTATAGATCAATCCGATCTCACAGCGATTCGTATGCATTTTATGAGGTGTCTAAATCGTACGAATGCACTCGTACAAATTCGGATGAATTAGCCATCTTGTAAAATATGTATGAAAAAAGTATGAAATGTCATGAGATCAGACATAAAACAATAGTGGGTTTAACATCAAAATGTATTGTCTGATGTTAAAAAGTATTATAACCTTCTCCACCTTGGTCAGTTTAAGGATAATTCATGCAATTTTATAGTATTTATTTGAAAGAATTAAAACAGATTCATGTCTATCCTTGTATTATTCAGCTGGTTGAGATTGATATGGGATTTTGAAAGTAATTAGTAATTAAATACTTTTTAGAGAGAGTAATAGTACAGTAATCAATTTACACTGTTGAAGAGGTAATTAGTAACTAGTAATTAATTACTTTTTTAGAGTAACTTACCCAACACTGCTGTCAACTTATTCTACTAACCAGAACTACAAATCTACTAATACTCTAATGAGAGTTAGTTACATGTAGGTGCAAAGTTACTTAGTCAACAAAATGTCTGTTAGGGAACCATCAAAATAAAGTGAAACCTAATGCGGATGAAAATGTGGCTGTGATTGATAGACTTACAGTCTTTACAGTGGCACACACTGTATAAAAGTCCTAGATCATGTCATTTTCACAACTGAAAGTTTACTTTCAGAACGACGTTTCAGCAGCTTAACAGTAACCGGTTAAAAACCATTGCCTTCAAAAATTAAATATGGTGCTACCCTGACTAATAACTTTGCATTTTAGTTGGTTTTTAAACTGAAGTCTTGTGCTCGTTTTGCCACTGCTTCAGAAAACGATGATAGATTGCATTTTTTGCAGGTGAGCGTTTGGACAGAAAGTATATTTGGAGTCGCGATGGGAGAGAAAGTAGGTTTGGTGTCCCGACGCCTCATCACAATGATGGAAGAAACATCTCCAAATCTCTCCACTGGCCCAGTGACTCGCTAATGTAAACTTATATTACTGTACATGCACATTAACACAGAGAGAGAGAGAGAGAGAGAGAGATCTAAATAAAGAAATTCAGAGATTAATTGCATTTCTATTAGCTAAATCAACATGCAGTAGTCAACATTTGAAGTTGATCAAAGTCGTCCTAAGACAAGAATGGGTGTTGTTCAAAATTCATGTATAACTTTGATGAAAGGTTTTGATCCACTTTAAATGTTGACTTCTGTATTTTGGGATATATCTATGCATTCAGAAAGGTAACAGGGTTGACAGTTTTACTATTGTGACAGCTATTATGAATGAATATTTCAGTTTATAATGGCAATTCATATTTCATTTGAAATTTTCTAAATCAGCTCTAAATGACAAACTAATATGACAACATTATCAGAAATGAACAATTAATTAATCTTCATGTCTTAAGGCACAACAGCGCAAAATTATCTTCGAAACGCTGCGACGACTTCAGAGAGAAGACTCAGCCACAAACAGGCAAAGTTCATGATCCGTAAGTCATGATTAAGAGCATTTTTGTTAAATACTAATGACATTTTCAGTTTCTGCCACTGTGTAAATCATCTTTTCTGTCTGTGCATTAATTTATAGAATTGCGGAGACATTAAACGTTCCCAGTGATCACACATTCGGAGTCTTGATGAAACCTGACAGCTTTGGTAATTTGAATCGTCTGTCACATTTCTGTCAGAAATAAATTAGCAGCCGGTATTGTAGAGAATTTATGATTTATTCTTTCTTGGTGTGTGAAATACATCATTGTGGAATTACAACTTGGACATTCCCTTAATCGGTACGAAACAGAGCGCTTTATGAATCTCTCAAAAACATTCATAGTGTTTCATGTAAAGAAAATGAAGAAAATGAGAGGCTTACACGTGATCCAGGTACAGTCAAATCTAAAATTTATTCAAACACCTTCTACATTTCTCACATTATCACAGTTTATTCGAAATAGTTTAGAAAATGGTAATAAATATGAATCTGTTGATATTTCACTGGTTTTGTCCGTCCTTCAGTTAGACTCACACATGAATTATGTTGAATATCTGTCAGATGTTAAATTTAACTACACAATTAGATAATACCAGTTTAGCTCAACCAAGCAATGCTTCATGTTGTTCAGTCTGTGTGTAAAAAAGGTGCATTAGTTATTAAAGAAAAAACACTTCAGCAAAATATGATCAGCTCAAAGTGTCTGAATCATTTTTGGTCCCAAATTTTTGTACATTTTACTGGTAGTCACTTTTTGGGTATAATATGTCACATTTTACTTTATTTTGCTATCCTAACTGTCATAAATTGACTAAAGTGTCCTGAACCCAGTAGTAAAATAATATAAAAATGAATAAATGGTGTCTGAAATTTTTTTGGTTTGACTGTATGTTCTTGAGAGATTCATCCGTCTATACAGTAGTTGTTCTTGTTTTTCCTCAGGTGTAGGAGATCTTCTGCATCAGACTCCTCCTGGGAAGTATCTTAAAGGTAAAGACAGACAGCGAACGCTGGTCAACGCTGTTCGCCAGCATCTCAAGAAGTCCAACTACCAGAACTTCAGCTCATTACTCAAAGCATTCAGATACTACGACAAGGTCAGAAGCTGTTGTATTGATGTAGTTATTACCCATTCATTTCTCAAGAAAAGCACTCATGGTAACACTTCACTTGAAGCCTCTGTGTATAATGCATTATAAAGGTATTCATCATGAATGTCTCGTGCTACAGAAGGGTCAGGGTAAAATCGATAAGGAGGATCTGAAGGATGTTTGCCAGCAGTTTAACATGATCATCAGTGAACCGGTGCTCGATGATCTCATGGATTACTGTGATGCTGATAAAGACGGACTGATCGATTTCATGGAGTTCTCCAATTTTCTTAACTGGAAAGACAAAATGCCAATCAACAGGGTGGAGCAGAAAATTCTCACAGGAGGTGATTTAAGTGCTCTTGCTTATGACCAGTGTTAAGTAATTAATTAATGTGATTTAATTACAAGGTAAAGGATAGTCATGTGATTGCACTAAATACTGTATTAACTAGAGAAAATGCATTATTTAACATATTTATTTAACATGAATTTAACATAAAAATTTACAATCTAAAAGTCCCCCTGAAGTCAATCATTTTTTCCCTTAAAACTCATCTATGATCACCACAATTAAATGTAACTCGACACCCTTGCCTCATTTAGTATACGTGGTTCTATGAATATGCAAATGAGCCCCGCCTCCACTCATTCACTCACTCACTCACTCAGAGATCCACTGGTTGACGATCACACGTTGATCTGATTGGTTACAAGGTAGTTTGTGACGTCAGAAACACCAGCGATTTCAAAGCGTGTTTTTGAGACTGTCTTTGGTTCACTGCAGTTTTAAGCAGAAAATACTCAGCAATGCTGTCGACTTATGAATTTACACATGGTTTGTCTTAAAGCATATTAAAACACCACATAGACATATGAACAACATCTAAAAGCTTGATTTTTACCACAGGGGGGCTTTAAATGTATGTTTTCAATGTAACCTTAATACTTCGGTCAACTCAAGAATAATTTATTTAGTTTTATATTTTTTAATAGAAAGAATTAAAAAAGCAATTTCACAACTATCCTTGTATTGTTTAACTGGTAGAGGTTGATATGGAATTTAGAAAGTAATAAGTAATGCAATGCTTTTTAAAGAGTAATTACAGTAATCTGATTACACTATTGAAGATGCAATAATTAGTATCTAGTATTACTCTTTTTAGAGTAACTTGCCCTCCACTTCAAGTACACAATCTTGCATCTTTTTGTGTTTTTATGATTTATTTGTTTTATATAATGTTGTGATGTGATTA
The DNA here is from genome assembly GCA_036326025.1 of Chrosomus eos. NCBI lineage: Eukaryota > Metazoa > Chordata > Actinopteri > Cypriniformes > Leuciscidae > Chrosomus > Chrosomus eos. The sequence continues at coordinate 2,736,592 of CM070831.1, read as the reverse complement.
ATCTCTGAGGTATTTGGTTTAAATATTTAAAGGAGACAATGAAACTGAGGGCTGTTCACACACAACCCGTTTTTGCTGTTAAAAATGCAGACGCAGGTCAGTGGAACGAAAAAAAGCGCAAAGGTCTAGAGATGCATTATTAAAAAAATTAAAAAATGAACTTTATAACTTAAGTGTCGGGTTTTTATAATCCCATGTCATGCGCGAGACTCTGAAAAAGATGCGAGACGCGAACACAAGTCTTAAGTTCTGTCTAGTGTGTATTTACATTGAGAAACAATGGAAACGTAGGAATGAAAAAAAACTTGTTCCGTGTAAATGTCCCCTAAAACTGATGAAAAAGCATGCGTCAGATATTGATTTATGGCTTGTATATTTCAGAGCGCATGGCCTGGTCAGCCCCGGCCAACATGCGGCGAGCCGACCTCCAGAACGCCAGCGCCATCGAGCCTTTGATCAGACCTGAAGATCTGGAAGCTGTTGAGCTGGGAAACACCAGGAAGACCCCCAAAACCCTGTCCAGACCCAGAAGTGTGCAGGACAGCTTCATCACCTCGTCCTCGCTCATCAATGCGGTCGTAGGGGGTTCTTCCCCTGCCAGTAAGTCTCACTAATTCTTCCTATGTCTGCACTAAAGTACACAAAGCCTATATAACCTCCAGGCTTTTTTTCAGGACATAATCAAGATTATCTTGGTTAATCCCATAAAGCCTACATTTCGAAGGCCTTAAATGATCACACCTTTGCTGATAAAACCTGTTGCACTACATGCCTTCTGTCACCTTTAGCAAGTAATTGTACAAATGTCCATCTTCATGTCAGTTTGCTGTGAAATCTAAGAATAACTTTTATATTGTTAGTAATAATATTTAAAGATGAACACACTGGACTGAAGCAACTGAGGTTTACTTGTTTATACATACTTTTTTAAAATCAGAATTATAAAAAATGATCCATCAGGCTTTTGATGAGCGTTTATTTGTTTATCTCTCAACCGTTATTGTATTGCATTGTATGTTTTAAAACTAAAGACTTTGTTCATAAAACTAAGAATTTAAATATAATCAGTGACAACTGATATTTATATGCATTTTATGTCAGTAGTCTGCTATTCTGTTAAAAAGATCTCATTGATTTACATTCATTTTACTTTTGGCCATATAAATATCAGCATCTGCACCAAATTGCATATTTTTGCTCAGTTTGGGCTTTTTTTTCTCCTCGAGTATAAGCTCCATATTCTCATTATATCCATAAACCATAACCATAAAAGCCTAATGTATCAAATATGATACATAACATTTAGATTTTAAATATTTTGCCTAAAGGTTCAATTAACTCTTCGATGTAAAAAAATTGGCTATTATTTGATATGTCGGGCTTTACTTTTCTAGTTGTGCTATTTTAACCCTGTAAAGTTAACGTAGTCTTGTACTAGTTTTCTTCTGATTGCTTCCCATGAAAAGATGATCATATATACGGAGTGCCATCAGTACGGACCGATCTACCCGCTCCCCGTATCAAACGCATCGGTGACAGGACGAACTACGGAGACGAGTCGACGGCGCGGGATCTGCTGTACCCCCCGCTGCATTCCCTCTACGGAGTCCATGAAGAAGAGTTTTTAAGCCCGCGCACTAAACACGAGGTGAGTTTTAGACCAGGCATGTTGCATTATGATTTAAAGGGGGTTTACAATGCAAAACAAGGATTACAAACAGGTTCATATCAACACATTCATCATATAGATCGCACAGATTTTCCAAAAAGTGGGTCTCGACGTTGCTGAGGAGAAGTTTGAGGAAGCCTGGAAGTTGGCGTCCATGAGAGATCCTGTCGGTGACGTTTGTGTGGAGAGCTTTCGAAACGTTCTCGGTGAACTACAGGCTAATTAAAGTATTTTAATGGTCCTTGAGCAGGGTGTTTATTTATAATGCACTGTTCAATAAAGACTTGCATTCATATAAATGATCCTTAAAGGGCACCTATTAGGCTTTTTTTTTACATGTTTAACTCTTGTTAGTGTGTAATGTTGCTGTTTGAGCATGAAAAATCTCTGAGTTATTCTCCATATCAGTGTCAGTGTTTCTGAACCATTGTAGTCTTGAGTTTCTTCCGGGAACACGTCACAATATTCCTCATTTAAATAATTCATATGCAGAATAAATGGGCGGGGTCTAGTTGAGTTAAGGCCATTGCTCACCGAGTCCGAAATTTTCATATGCGTTTTTTCGTATTCGTGATTCGGTGGCTCTGAACTGTGAAAACACCATTCAAACAGCTTGCTATGGATGCGGAAAACGCAGGAAATCGAATCCGATCCGTTTTTTTTTAATTTTTTTTATCGGACATACGTTTCTGAGTTCTGAGTGAGCAAGCGTGATTGACATAATGTGAGGTCGTATTTATTTTTTAACGTGCGAAAATTTTGGATGCGAATTTCGGACTCAATGTGCTATGGCCTTTAGTAGTGTGTTAAACTGGTGGTTATGGTAAGGGCGGGACATTTCCCAAACACACTCGAAGCGCTCGACCAATCACAACACACTGATCCAGCCGACCAATCAGAGCACAGTGTGCTTTTCAGAAGGAGGAGCTTCATAGAGACAGGAACTATACAGAGCGTTACTGACGGACTGGGAAGAGAGGAGCCGCAACAATGGAAAATATGAGGAAAATAATCAACATTTAAGCAGGAAAACCTGTTCTAGTAGAGATCAAAAACAAAAGCAAGACTTTGTTTCACACAATTCAAGAGGCCATATTATGCCTTTTTACAAACGAGCAAGGCTTTGTGACACTACAATCCAAAATGTGCCTTTGTTCAGACCATTTAGGAGAAAGTAGTGTTGAAAAAATGACAAGTAAAAGCAGGTGAAAGCTTCAGGTGCCTTTCAAGAGATGATTCCAGTATTGTGATGAATGCAGAAACCGCAACAGGAACAGTTTGAACATTAATCAGTGTGGACACACTAAACTAGTAATAATTACTACTCCAGTGTTTAATTTGAAGTGGGTTCAGACCCTCATGACTTCCACAACTGCACTATGTTATTAGTTCAGATCCATTATTGGGTCAGTGGTAATTTCAGCCATGTTATTTGTTTAATTTAGCCTCTTGTCAAATGAAGCAAAGTGCTGCAACGGGCCTGACTGCAATAAGAAGTGCTCTCAATGTAGCGTAATAATAGCTCAGCTTAGTAATGAATTTTTGCCTCCCGGGATAACATTGAGTTTACTTAGAGGACATACGCTGCATTTAGATTGCTGTCAATTACCATTTTCTCCTAAAGGACTTTATCAAACACAGCTGATAACGGGGAGTTTGGATAATGTGTTGTTATCTGTTATGAGTAATGATGGATATGTTCCGCCTACGTATCAGTATTCACCTTTTCATCTCTTGGATAAGTCAATCTCAATGTTAAAGTCAACAGGAATCTCTTTTCATGATCCAATGCATTCTGTAAAATCAGGCCTTGACTTGTTGACTATCACATGGAAATGCGTCAGTTTCTAGAAGTAAAATGCGTTTTGAGCTGCATTTCATGTTGACTTTAATTGCACAAGCAAATATACAGTAGAGATGAATTCATAAGCCTTATTTGGCAACATCAATATAACACATGCATCAGAAATCTGAGTTAATGTTCAGTACAACAAACTGATTAATAATACCAGCACACAGTCCCTAATCCATGATAAAAGCCTAGAGGAGTGCAAAATAGCTTTGTAAAGCACATTAATGCTTTTATTTTCTTTTGTTCAGTTCACTTGTAGTTGAAGCCAGCGTGATTAATTGCCTAATATGGTATTAACATATTTATTTCAATTGAAACAGGAGGTATGATATCCACTGTTAATCATATTATGACTTGTTTGCACACATGTGACAAAACACCCACGCAAGTTGAACAGAACAATCCATTTCTGCCTACAAAAATTATAATAATCCCAAAGCCATATTTCTAAATGATTTAATGAATTTCAGTCAATGATAATTCGATGACTCCCTGTAAAGCCATGAATGCATAAACAATGACATGCCATAAAAGAGAAATAGGATGACATCCACGCATGGGTGAGAACATCTTTCTGTCAGTTTAACAAAGGATTTATTTTAATATCTAAATTAGGTGATAATTAGTCTCAACAACCATCTGGGGTTCTGTGTGATCTGAACGTATCAAATATCATTATTAATTGAGGCTGTTTATCTTGTTGGAAATCTTCATTTGTGGCATGTTTGATCTGAAAGTGACTTTTCATACTGTTTTATAATCTTATAAATGCTATATATATCATTATAAATGCTTAACATGTGAGTGCATTAGACCAAGGTTAGACAAATATTTTGGAAACTTACTTGCAAAATGTCCCTAATTAAGCTCACAATATCAACTAAAAATCATTCAAAACAGATGCTTGTTTTCTTCTGGATTTTAAAATGTATCATTTAATTGTAAATAACATTTATGTAGGTGAATCTCATGGAAACTTGCAAATGCATGTGTTTTTGCATTAATTTGCATTAAGTAAATCTAAGCCTGTTTTGAATTTGACATTTATGACAATAAAGCACATCTCTTCTCATTCCCATTGTATGAGTTTAATTTACACTGATTGTTAATTGAGAAGTAAAATCATTGCATTCCAGTAATAACTAGATGTTGTCCACATTAGTCAACCTGGTTGTGAAACTTGCTTGTTTAAGAAAATGCAGAACATCTTTATAGGTTTCATTATCTATGCAATATAGTTGCAATGCTGTTAACTAAAGTGACTAATATTTTTTCAAAACAAACATATCTTTATCTATGCAATATCATTTCAATGTCTTTCTAATTTCAAGGACTAATATTTTTTCAAACCAAACAAATCCCATAACAAAAAAAAAAAATGGCATGGCAGAATGAACGGTTATAATGGGTTATTTTATTGAATAAACTGATGCCACATGAGAACAGGTCTTCTCCTCTTGAATAGTGATGGATGTTGAGGGATTCTTTGACCTTATTTCAGTCTTAGATGATTTGATCGCAGTGTTCAGTACAGCACATAACGGACAGGAGTAAATGAGGCCCAACACATGGTGCGATCCAATCACCTGAGTCACATTTGAACAGTGATTTTGTGAACCACCGACTCACCTGTCAATCAACCAGTCCACTACACTAAGGGTTTTAATCTCTGGGTTTTTAGCATCCAATCATAAGTGTTCATCAGAGACATGTTACTAACAGGTGTGAACATTGATGTGTCTCATCTGACCTCTGAGATGGATGTTAACATACAGTGTAAATAAGGTTTTTGCTGTAGTGAAGTCAATGATGTTGTCCAGCAAGTCTCGCTTTTTTTTATTTTACTCCAGTTGCTTCCAGTGCCATATCCGCGTCACCGTCCAATCCGGATCAGCTCCAGCATTCAACTCAAGATGAAACCTTCAACAAACACACATCTTTATAGCTGTTAACCATTTCTTTAGAGACTAGAAAATTGTTTGAATGCACACCTTTTTTTGCTTTTGAAATGCAGGATAGGGATTATAAAAATCATTCAAATTAAGACCCACAATATTTTGTGAACCCTTTCGACTGAATCGACTGATGCACTTACGAATCAGACCTCTATCTATGGCTTGTGGACAAATTTTACAGTACACAAGCAATATCTAGCATATGAAATATGTGACCCTGGATCACAAAACCAGTCTTAAAGGGTCGCACGGGTATATTTGTGGGAATAGCCAACAATACATTGTATGGGTCAAAATTATACATTTGTCTTTTATGGCAAAAATCATTAGGATATTAAGTAAAGATAAGTCATGTTCCACGAAGATATTTTTTAAATGTCCTACCGTAAATGTATAAAACATTTATTTTTGTGAGTGAATGCAGCACAATCACGAACATAAATGCACAACTTTAAAGGCGATTTTCTCAATGTTTCGATTTTTTTGCACCCTCAGATTCCAGATTTTCAATAGTTGTATCTCGCCAAATATTGTCCTGTCCTAACAAACCATACATCAATGGAAAGCGTATTTATTCAGCTTCCATGTGATGTATACATCTCAATTTAAAAAAAATGGGTCACATATGTTAAAGCAGAGCATAACTACAAAAATATATGTTCTGTATAGAAATGTGCATTACTATTATAACAAGCACTAACAACCGGATATTTTGTTGATCTTCATTTAATAAATGCCATGTTGTTGCACCTGATGAGATCATGTGGTGGAAAAAGGCAAGTATAGATTTATAATATTGACATAATTGTGATTTGCATCCCTGTTGTAATTCAATGGAAAATCTGAGAAACTTGATATATCATGATTAAAAAAAAAAAAAAAAAAACTCAGAAAATCACATCAGCTTTGGTGCAAAAAAAAAAAAACGTGTCACATCAGACCCACACTAGGGCGATCTGAAGTATGACACTTTCACAAAGTTAACTTAGAAACAGCACTCGCTGAGCGACAGCCGAGTAAAACGTGCTAATGTGACAGATGGAAAGATGTTTTGAAACACGAGAGAAAAAGAGGAGTGTGCAAACAGCTGAGAGCGAACCTATTAGCATCTATATATCCATCAAAAGCACTGCGGAAAACAAATGTCTGTCATAAGGGAGAAATCCATTAAGTACATTTAAGATCATTTGAAGCTGTGCTGGCATTCATCAGTCAGACTTATGGTTGTGTGCCGTTTACGTCAACGATCAGCCAAATCTGTGTCTGTGGGGAGAATCTGTCACGCGAGGTGCAACTTTACAAGAGCGCTTGACTTCTAATTATGTTTTGAGTGTGACTCTTTCAAAGAGTAGTATATGACATTTACCCTACAGTGACAAACATACAGTCGCTCTGTTTATGCGTATTTGGACTGAGAACTAATGCTGGTGGCAATTATGCTGTGAAAAAAAATATATAAATACATTTATTTTGTGCTGAGTATACTATAAATACATTTACATATTTATGTGCTTAATAAAAATACCCTGCAGTTGAACTTTTGGTATACTGCTAAATTAGAACTACTACTTTTTTACTTCAGCACTATTTCTGGATAACTAAAGTGCATTAAGTTCAACTAAAGACTATACTTAAGTGTGTTTGATTGTGCTAAAGTTGAACTATTGCAAGTATACTTAAGGTACAAAAGACATTATACAGAGATCATACAATCCTACACATTTTAAAACACATTTTAGGCTTAATATTAAGAAATGTGCAGTGTGCAATATAGAAACACTCCAAATAAAGTTTAATTACAATTTTAGATCATAAGTCTTAAGTGAAATGTTAATGGTAACACTTTACAATAAGCTTCATTAGTTAACATTGGTTATTGTATTTACTAACATGAACTAACAATAATAAATACATTTGTTACAGTATTTACTAATCTTTGTTAATGTTAGTTAATAAAAATACAGATGCTTCATGTTAGTTCACAGTGTATTAACTAATGTTAATAAACACAACCTTTGATTTTAATATTGCATTACTAAATGTTGGAATTAATATGAACTAAGTATTTTTCATTTTTAGTTCATGTTAACTAAGGTAGTTAATGAACCTTATTGTAAAGTGTTACCATGTTAATAAATATGTTAATGGATTTGAAGTATACTTAGTATGAAATAAATGCATTTTAAATAGTTTTTGGTATAGATTTTTTTTTTTTACTAGGGTAAACACAAAGAAACATAAGGAAATCTGAAATCTACATAGGGTGAATCTTATAAAAACAAGGCCAGGTCACATTTCAGCCTAAAATCAGAAAGAAAGAAAGATTTTTTTTTTTGCACAAGGAAAATAAAGACCAACATGGTAAAAAAAAAAGTTAAATATATATATATTTTTTTACATTTGTATTTATTTCTACAATATTATATAATTAAATATTTTTATAAAAACATGTTTATAAAATATGATTTAATATTTTAGACTCTTAGATGCATTCATACTTACTCGTACACAGCTGTGATGATCTTCTTTTGAGGGCCGTCTTCTCCGGTTATGTCCATCTTGAAGATGCGTGTGCTCTCGGGGTCCTCGGGGACGTCTGCGCTCGACAGGTACCACAGCCTCATCGTGATGTACACAAACTTACTGCCTAGAGGAGAACCAGAGATGAACCTGGGACTGGGTCATTCGCATAACCACCATAGACAAACAGTCTCTCCCAATATTTCATATTCCTAATGTTGCTCTGCTGCACTTTGAAGTTAGGATGACAAAAAGTTTTAAAAGGTACATTATACGCTGCTCTAACAGCGCTCGTCAATGTCAGAATCACTGAGATGGCCAATCAGATCAAAGAAATTAACATACTGTAACTGTATATATGGACATGTTAATGCAAAGCAACGCGGTGTGAATTCCAACGCAACGCTTTAATATTAATAGTGAAAGAGGAAGTAGCTTAACATTTAATATTTAACAGCTGTTTTATGACAGAAATATCCATTTTTATATAATGCCACTGTTTTGAATTGAAAATATGGTATTATTTACATGATTCATGTAATTCACAACTGAATGTGATGAGGAGCGTTTAGCCTTTATTACATATTAGAGATACGAACAAGAGTGAATTTGTGCATATTTTAAAATAAAATATGATTTGTAAATAAAATATTATTTGTAAATAGTTGAAGTTAATAACTTCATAACTATAATAGAATTTGAACTTTTACCATTTTTATTTCTTTTCCCTCAATGTTCAGACTGGTTACAGTCTTGCTTTGCATTTTCACGTCCATATATATGTTACTTTATCGGGAAAACCAGTGTCATAATTAAAGAGCATGTGTCAATTGTTCATTATTTTACTACTAACACAATCAGTTTTTTTCTAATCAAATATTTCAAACAAAGGGTGTTATTGTGAATATTGTTTTAATCTGTGATCAATTCTTTTTTTCTTTGTTGCCCAATATCATTTTTTGTAATCTCTCTTTAACATAAGCCAGTTCTTAATGACATCATCATCCTCCAGGAAGTGACATCACTTTGGAGATAAAGCAACATCAAAAAACAATATCGCATCAAATACTTCAAGCAAAATAATAATTTAAAAAATGTGAACTTTTATATTCTCAAATGGTTCAGTTTAAATCTATAATTGCATCCTGTTCATTTTAATTTTCTTTAACAAGAACATATTTCTGAAAGTCTGCTAGACTCGTTTAACACACGCATATTCATAATTTGTAACGAGAAGAATGAAGAGAGTAAGACTCGCCTGTCTGGTCAAAGAATATGGAAACATCTTCAGGCAGCAGAAATATCATATCATCAAGGGAAATTGCAAGATGTCTTTTTTGGGCCTCTGACAGACTTGTACATTTCTTTCTGACACTTTCAATAGCCTGTAAACAAGACAAACATGGTTATAGGCCTTACATGACTGAAGATGTTTTTGATTAATGTGTAGTAATGCAGGAACCTGTCTGGACATCACACTCCTCAGCTCCTGAAACCTGCCAGCGGACAGCAGAGCCGACACGTGGACCACCGCCTGCGCACACACACATCAGTATACAGCGTCTGCAACACTTCATTTACAGACTCACTCATTGTTACATGTAGTAAGGTAACCACTGTAAATGATGCATAATTACATGCAACTAAAACCCTAACCTTAAAGTAAGTTAGTTATTATTACTCAGAACTTATATTCTGAAGATATTTTGAAGATATTGAAGCTATTTGATTCCGCCTGCTCCTTCCCGAACTAATCCTCTTTTTTTGTATTTTTATTGTTTGTGTTGTACTTTGTGGTTTTAAAAATGTTGTTTTGCTGACTGTTTGAGACAAATAAATAAATAAAAAAATAACTTAGGCATGTATAATTACACAGTAACATGGGCATTTTAAAATAAAGGGTTACACTTTATTTTAAGGTGTCATTGTTACAGTCTAATTATTTATTTAAGTACAGTGTAATATTAATTAACTAATTAATTAGGGTAGGATTAGGATTTGGTTGAGGGTTAATTGCATGTAATTATGCATAATTTACTGTTATTACTATGGAAAGTACAACATGTAACAAGAACACTGTAAAATAGGGTTACACTTTATTTTCAGGTGTCATTGTTGCAGTGTAATTATATATTTAAGTACAGAGTAATATTAATCAACTACATGTGCTTACTATAGGGTTAGGGGAGGATTAGGGTTTGGTTGAGGGTTAGTTTCATGTAATTAGCCATAATTTACTGTTATTAATGGTAATTACATGTAACATATGTAACAAGAACATTGTAAAATAAAGTGTTACCAAATAAAGTGTTCTGAGATGTCATTTACTGACATTAAATAGCATTATTTATGTGTTTTTTTTTTTTTTGTTTTTTTTGGGGCCAAATGCTCTCTTATTCCATTTTCTGTGTTATTTTTAGTAGCATGGAGATACTATTAATATTCTATTTTAAATTAGTTTTTAATTACTGGTTTAATTTCAGTGTCATAGTTATTATTTCTTTTATTGTTTTAAAAAATGTTAAACTAAATGGTTATGAGAAATCTTGACTTGGCAGCAACTACTTGATATAAAAGTTTTATTTTTATATTTTTAATTTAAGTTCAAGTTTAAGTAATTTTGTTGTATTTTTGTAATTTTTCAGTTTGAGTTATTTTAGTACACTAAGTTAAACTATTTTTTATTTATTTTAAAACATATATTTACATTTTATTTCAGTTAATGTTTTTTTTATTTCAAGTGAATTTTTTGTGTTTTTAGAATTAGTTAACTTTAACTATAATAGCATTGCATTAGACTTTGGCCTGGTTTCACAGGGCTTAGATTAGGACAGGATTAGGCCTTAGTTCAATTAGGACAATTAAGTAGCTTTTATAAACTTGTCTTAAAAAAACATTACTGATGTGAATCTTGAGACGAAACAATGGCACTGACATATTTTAAGATAATATCAGTGCAAGTTGCTTTAAAACAGCTCAAACGTGCATTTTAGTCTGAGACTAGCCTTGTCTGTGAATACAGGGCTAAGATTTTAAGGATGTTTCACTTCTGACCAACCTGTTTCACACCGCTTTCAAACTCCACACTGAACTTCAAGCCAAAATACAGTTCAATTAAAAACAAGATGCACTTATTCCTGATCCACGTGATGGGATCCGGGCTCCCCACCACTGTGATGCCAGGATGCTCCTTGTCCTCTCTCTGTCTGCATCTTTACTATAGTGTCTGTATTGCGCAGACGGTCTGCGCAGGTGATGCCATGCGCGCTCTGGAGAAACTGCGCAGCTGGCATGGGCGCGCGCGCGCTGATGCCACCAGGGTTTGCAATGGGTCTCGTGTTGTTTAGTAGACAGAGGATTCCTCTTCCAGGAACAGGCCAGGGGACGAGCAGCCAGACCCGTGAGCCGTAGCATCACCGACGCGCATTTCTTTTGAAATTGCGCAATGCAGAACTGGTCATTATAAAGAGCTCGTGAATGACAGACTCACCGTCCTCAGTGTCTCTTCCGGCACACTTATGAAACTAACCCACGGTGTACCCATAATGCTTTTGGTTTCTCAGCACGTGTGTCATTTCTCCAGTAGATGGAGGCACAGACCTGTGTTTCCCATGTGTCACCCATGACGCGCACACACACAGACGCTGGGTGACATGATGATGATGTGAGATGATGATGATGATGATGGATGAGATGGCATTCTCAAACTCCTCACAATGTAAGTGGCATTTTTTATGTTAAGTTGTAAATATAAATATACATTGCAAGGTTTCTTTACTGTGATGCGTTTAATGTAAATTTCCACACTTGTTGGTCAAAATATCATACTTTTATTCACCTAAATCGTCTCAATCTAACGCATATAACGTTATTTTAACATTTAAAAAGTCCTTGCATTGGATCAATTGACTATGTTTGTGCGCAACTATCTGTTTTCCTCACTAACGTTTGCTCAGTGTCTCGTTTAGCTGAGCTGTTTTTAGTGCATGTGTGAAAGTTTACCTCAAATTCGACAACCAGAAAATAACACTTTTCTGTTCGTTCAGAACAGTGTTGTCGACACCGGGGCTAATTGTCACACAGTTAATATTACTACTATACGTTATTTTCTGCATAGACACAAAGTCTGTTACTTCAAATCCTTGATAAATGCAAAACGACGACTGAACATTTCTACCGTTATCGCAAAGTACACATGTTGATGGGGTAAGTTGTCACAATGCAACCTACAATTAAACAACCTATTATAGGCTTTTTAGCCAAACTGAAATAGTCAAAATTACAACACAAAACATTACCAACTTATTTTTTTAAAATGCATGAATTTTTAGCATTTCAAACAACCTGATAACCCAGAGTCTGCTGGTGTGGTTTTATTTTATTAAAGTTATAGTTCACCTAAAAAAAAAATGAAAGTTTTGTCATCATTTACTAAACCCAAAATTGTGTCAAACCTGTATACATTTATTTCTTCTGTAACATGTGTGAGTATACATGTGTGAATATGTGTCTATGCTTATATGTATACATATGCATGGTTATTTTCAGCATTTTTTGCTTTACTATTTTATTCTGCATTCTGGTTGGATGTTAACTTTAACAATGACAATAAACTGAATTGAATTGAACTGAACACATAGGAAAATATTTTGACATTTGACTTACATAATATGGGGAGGGGGGGAAATACAATGGAAGTCAATGGGGACCAGAAACTGTTTGTAAAATAATGTCAGTAAACAATTTCCTTTGCATTCAGCAGAAGAAATACATTTATACAGGTTTGGAACAACTTGTGGCTAAATACATTTTTGGGTGAACTATCCCTTTAACAACAGCTATTACAAAAATAAGGATTCAAACTTTTGACCTAGACTGTCTGCTTGTGAAACAAGTATTTGTACAACTGGACCCTGGGACAACTTTCCCCGGTCATTTAACCTTGCAAACTTTTAATTTCCATGAATATGAATATAATGCAGAACTATATGATGAATGCACTAGTGAATAAAGAGAGATTTGAGCATGTTAGACAAGTGTTCCTGTTGAATCATATCATGCAAATGAGTGACACAGGTGGGCAAACCGCTCTAAAACGCTCTCGGAAGCTAGCGGCGTCACCCAAACACACCTCACAGGTGCACAACATCATTGTTTCTGAAGCTTAAATGTGATCAGCAGAGCAAAACATCATTAAATTCCTGCTGTTTCCACTGATTACAGGTCATAAGCTTTTGTATTTGCCTGCTATCTGTGTTTTCTTTTGAAAATGATGATTATTCATTCAGGGTTGAGGCATAAAAACCAAGACTACAGACACCTGCGCGAATTACCCGCCCCTCCAAATTCGTGACTATTTTTATTGATAAATAATTGCTATTGCAGCTCATCATTATTGAATTTGCGCTCAGATATGGAAACCTTTCTAAGATGTATTATAGTAATTATCTCTGTCAGTCTGAAATGCTTTTACATCTGTGGCTTGAATGAACAGAATAATAAAAATCTTGCAGCAGTTCCGATGTCAATTAATTACTTCGCCAGAGTGATTACAAAAACTTTAGGTCGTGATTTTATAGCGGAAAGAAACTCTGAGAGCCCTCAGTCATAAATAACTAAGATGAAGTTTTATTCACTCATAACCTTTGCATGCTTTTTTTCTATTTTTGTGAGTTCATGCCACATTTATTATCTGGATTTTATTTTGGACTTGCGAGACAAAAATAATGTGTCGATGGCAGTGAACAAAGAACAAAAATAAATGAAAAAAGACATAATCCTACATTTTCCACTATATGACAATGCTGGCATCAGTTTGCATAGTTAATATTCAGCATGATTCATTTTCTATTATAACTCAAGATTTGCTGTTATCTTACAAAAGCATTTTTGTTGAATATAACCTGGCAGTCGATGTATGAAGAAGATGTTACCACGGTATACGAGTGACAGCTGAACTGTAACTTTGACGCTGGATAATGAGAAAATCAGTGCAAATGTCAAAATAATAGTTTCTGATTTTTTTCTCTCAACGGATTATTTTTTTCTTGTTTTTGCATCCATGCATAAATTAAAAAATCTGCTGAAATTTATTATTCATCTGAGATGTGATTAATATGCAAAATTATGCAAATTAAGATGCAATTAGGCTCCAATTCTCTAGTGGAATTTTCCATTATAATTTAATACAAAGTAACAGAGTAATTGGTGTCACGTGTAATTACGGTTACTCAAGTGTACTTTCAGGCATGCAAATGATGCGCTATATGTTGGTTATCCGATGCAAATGTGATGCTTTAACAAGTTGTGGAACGGCAAATGTGCGATTGCACCACTGCAACCAAAAAACACTGCATTTACCTAGCATTTAATGCATGGTATATCTGTGATACACTTTTAGTGTGGATGGGTTGGGTAGCGGAGGTGAAATACTTATGGAAAAGTTGACGTGTCCTGCTGTTCTTCAGCTAAAGCTATTTTAAACAGCAAATTATTTTATTATTTTAATTATGCATGCAGCTTTTATGACCTCGTATTAATTTGGGAGAAAATATTTGGTCCCGAAGGACCATTTAAAATGAAGACATTCATCTCAAATCTGCAACCCATCTATAAGTGTCAAACTTGCAGGTCCGAGTCACAAAGCCAAGAAATAGAAATATCCGAAACTTTCCAGGGCGATTAACGTCGCGCTTCTCGAGATCAGCTCCTTCTTGGGAGGTAAATTGATTTTGAATTGTTACATGGCTGGTTACATGACTTGCTTGACATCTAGCCCAATGACATTATAACACAGATGCTCGCTTCATTGAGCTATGCCTTTCTTTTCTCCCTGTATATCCTCTCTCCCTCTCCTCTTCCCGATCAGCGCTCCGAACAAAGACACGGGTTTCTCCTCCGCCTCCGCTCCGTCCCCCTGCCCGCACAACTCTCTCAAAGAACATAATCCCTCAACAAAAATCCACGCACAAAGGAAACTTGAGCTCAATCCTATAACGCACAGCCGTGGCAGACAATACCCCCCTCCCACCAGCCCATCCGTGCCTCTTCAGGAACGCTAAATGCCCTGTGGCAAAAAATCAGTCTTGATCCCTCCCAGCCCGGCTGATTAGAGGCGTCCCGCTCTGGGTTTGGGCCATTAGCGCATGGCACACGGCACGGGCGGCCCACTGAACGCTCCCGTCCTCATCCGCAGGTGATTGATGGATGAAAGTGTGTATAGACACACTGTCCGAGCCGTGCCACAGCGGGGAGTGCGAGTGCTCAAGAGGATGAAAGTTCAATTCCCAAATCCCAATCCCTTCCACAACTTTCCCATCTGCTTTACATCTTGATTGTGATTGCAAGTGTAAAAACCAGGCGTATTCGGTTGATCAAGTTGACATGATCTAATTGGTTAAAGATGAGGTTGCATTGAAAATTTACAACTTATGCCATGTTTTCATTGCTTTCAAGCTGTTACTTTATGTTCAAAATTGTTTTTTTAGGTAAAGATAAAGTATAATGCATGTATGCATATGTAGCTAAAAAAGCATAATGTTGTTCTGGTGGGGAAGTACAAATCCAGGCCAGCTGCAAAAATCCTTATTGTTGAGCTCTATATGGTTAAGAATTTATAGAAGAATTATCAGAATTTTCTGATATTTTTTGTTTGGTAAAGGAAACTTGTACTGTATATCATGGAAGCTTGTTTCCACTACCACAAAAAAAATTGTGTCTTCTTTTTATCTTGTATTTCTGACTTTATTTTCTCACAATTGTGAGAAAGTCCACAAGTCCGAAATATTACCTCGCAATTCTAAGAAAAAAAAAGTCAGCACGCATTTCTGAGAAAATATATCAGAATTGTAACTTTATTTCTCAGGATTGACTTTATATCTCTGATTTTAATTCGCAATTGCAAGTCAGAAAAAAATAAAAACATTTTTTTTTACAGTTTTTTATTTTTTATTCTGCGGCGGAAACAAGCTTTCATAGCATATAGAATAGAATATGTCAATAAAAAGCATAAATTTGCATAATTTTGCTGTGGTGAGGCCAGTGGAAAAATGAGTAGGTCAAGTACAAACCCAGACCAGAAGCTTTTTTAAACTCTCTATATAGTTCTTTAATACAAAAAAAAACAACCACCATCATGATGTTTGCATTGTAGTTTCTTTAGATCTTTTCTACAGAAATGCCTTTTTTTGTGTGTGTGTAATATCTAAATGTTCTTTTATGACATCGGTCTTTGCATTTAAGTTTATTATTCCGGCTTGAGGTTACAGAAATGTGTGTTTTATGAGTTACCGATGACCTTCTCTTATCCATTCTAAGCATATTGGATTTCCTTTGCTAACGAAATGCATTTGTAGGCCAGTATCTCTAAACAAAGCTGCAGTGATGATCTCATTTTCAAGTCAGGTGTTCAGAGATGACTTGAAAGCGTCTGTCAGAAATATGGGGATTAAGGTAAGGTGCAACAAAAGATGCACGGCAGGAACTTGAACTGGGTTTGTGGCATCAGCATTGTGTACAGTGATATAGGGCGATGCACGATTGTGTTTCCTGCATGTGGCAGTTTAATAATAGCACCCCAGCTTCCAAGATGCAGAATAATGCTGCTACCTGAATCTCAGCCAAAGCGTTTTTAATGCGTCCCTTAGCTCTGGCTTTGGGCACGCGAGTTCGCAGTGGGGGAGCGTGGGTGAGGCCGATGTAATCTCGTGTTGGAAGCGTAAATGTTCAGCCCGGGTCGTCTGTGTGGTCTTTCTCTCGGAGAATGGCAGTCGAACGTGTGAAGATTACATCGACGACAAACACGGCTTGCAGAAACTAGGCCACGCTCTGATGTGTTTCAGGGTGAAGGAACCTCACCTGTGATATCACCGAGAGGGAACGAGCAATGCATACGTCTCTAGTCGGCACGTGCCTTCAGAAATTATGTTGCACAATGTGGAAAATGTGGCTTGCTAACGTGCCTCATAACGAGTTACGCTAGTAATATTTAAGATTTTAATCTTAGTTTAATATGCAAAGATGATATTTGAGCATCCTGACGCTGAAGCATTGAGTGAGTTTCAAACAGGGAAACCTGTTTGAAAACAGTCAGCAGTCGCAGTAATGAAGTTTTAACTCACATTAAAGGATTAGTTTAAAAACTTTTGCTGATAATTTACTCACCCCCATGTCATCCAAGATGTCCATGTCTTTCTTTCTTTAGTCGAAAAGAAATGAAGGTTTTTGATGAAAACATTCCAGGATTTTTCTCCATATAATGGACTTCAATGGGACCCAAACGGTTCAAGGTCCAAAAGACAGTTTCAGTGCAGCTTCAAAGGGCTTTAAACGACACCAGACGATGAATAAGGGTCTTATCTAGCCAAACCATCGCTCATTTCAAAAATAAATAAAAAAGTTTAAGTTTTATAAGCACAAATGCTTGCCTTGCTCTGTTCTGTGATGCACTCTGACTCTGTACTTCCGCATACGTCAAGCCTGACCTTTTCAACGTAATTGCGTACACAAACGTGCATCACAGAACAGAGCAAGGCGAGCATTAATGCTTATAAAACGTAAACTTTTTTATTTATTTTTGAAATGACCGATGGTTTGGCTAGATAAGACCCTTATTCATCGTCTGGTGTCGTTTAAAGCCCTTTGAAGCTGCACTGAAACTGTCATTTGGACCTTGAACCGTTTGGGTCCCATTGAAGTCCATTATATGGAGAAAAATCCTGGAATGTTTTCATCAAAAACCTTCATTTCTTTTCGACTGAAGAAAGAAAGACATGGACATCTTGGATGACATGGGGGTGAGTAAATTATCAGCAAAAGTTTTTTTAAAAGTGAACTACTCCTTTAATGCTACTGGATGTGATGCATACTAATAAATTCATAAATGTTCAAATATACTTTTTGCTATGTGCATTCGCAGGTGAATATGCAGGCAAAAAGACCTTCCCTTTCCAGCAGTCGTGTCCTTATGAACGGAAGTGGACGGAGACACATCTGATGGTAACATGCTTGTTATTGCATTTCTTTAAACACAATCTTTTCAGACTTTGTTCCGATCAAACCCGTGAACAATAACAAAGTGCCCATATGTCCCAAAAGAACTACATTTCAATTGTGTGTAGTGTTCGACTTTGGAGAAGAAGCGACTGCTAAATGGCAATTAACAACAAACGGCGCTCTAGAGAGTAAAACAATCTTTTTCCTTCTTTTCTCTTTCTCTTTTTTTTTTTTGATTGTTGGTTTGAATTAACACCCGAATAAGTGAATCACAAAGACTGACAGTTGTGTTTCTGGCTCAGCTTCTCGGCTTTTTGCTTCTATGGAAGTACACAAACATGAAACAGACATTATTTGAAATATTTACTCAGCAGATGTGTTTTCTCTTCTGTTTTTTAAAGAAGGAAAAGGAGAAAAAAATCCATCACGGAATAGGAAACGGGGTTGGGAATAAACGCAGTAATTTGGTTCTTCTCTTCATGGATTACTGTCACTCACCATCAGCCGCTGTGTGCGCTTGCCAGTCCTGTTTGCGATTTCTGGGCTTGTGCTGTACCTTGAAATATTTGCCAAATGGATTTTATAGAGGCTGTAATTAAATTTAGTCCACCTTCACATGGTTTCGGAGGGCAGAGGCAGACTCTCTCCTTTGAGTGGGTTTTCTCTGGTGCTGTTCTCAAACACTTCACATCCAGATTAACAGAGATTTTGGGATATG
This sequence comes from Chrosomus eos, assembly GCA_036326025.1. NCBI lineage: Eukaryota > Metazoa > Chordata > Actinopteri > Cypriniformes > Leuciscidae > Chrosomus > Chrosomus eos. The sequence goes on along the minus strand of CM070831.1, from coordinate 2,717,885 downwards.
TTTAGAAAGGAATTCAACAATGCAAATATATATATATATTTAAAATTTACAATGACAATAGAAATATAAAAGCAGAAAATTAGCCTAAAGTGACCTATTAGAATGCATAGATGATGCATATTCGTGAAATAATATTTTTTATTAACTTCACCTCTAATTCCAGTTATGTTCTTACTTCTTTTTTTTAAATGAAACTCAGATGTTTTGAAGACTGTTCAAGATGCTCTTTTAACATATTATCGGTAACACTTTACAACAAGGTTTCATTTGTTAACATAAATTAACATGAACTAAGAATGAACAAAACTTTAACATTTACTAATACATTATTAAAATCCAAAGTTGTATCTGTTAACATTAGTTAATGCACTGTGAACTAATATGAACATTATTATTTACAGATTGATCACTGTTAGATTTTATTAGTTAATGCATTAACTAATGTTATCAGATGAGACCTCATTGTAAAGTGTAACCATATTATCAAAATATAATACTCATGATTCACATTTTTTTCAACAAAATCAGTTTTATAGAATGCAAACGCCTGTAAGTGATTGTGCATCTGTACATGAAAAAAAAACAAATCCTCACTGTACTCTTATTTTGCAGGATTTGAATCCTTAACCCAGCTTGGGTCTGTATTTGGTGTGTATTAGGTGTGTAACGGTACACACACATGACGATCCGATCGTACCGCGGTATTAAAGTTACGGTTCGGTACAGCAAACTAAACTAAACACAAAATTGCTTCTTCTTTATTTTCTTTCAAATAAATAAATAACTTTTTAAACAAAAGTATATGTGTTTAAATAAATTCTATTTATAATTAAAAATGTCTAAATGATAAAAAAATCTATCTTAGCTAATGCTGTAAAGTATATGGGAGCCCTTAATTGCACTTTACTATAATATTTAAGATTACAATTAACAACAGAGCCCAAATTATTCAATTAAGTTGCTTTATTTTTAGATGTAACACACAAATTAAATAAAAGTATTGTAAATTGCACATAGGGTAGGTTTTGCATTAACTTGAAATCTTATTATAAAGTACATTTTCTACTCCCAATTCATTTTTGAAATACAATCATTTACACAGTGGCTGTCATGTAAAATTTATTTAAACATATATTAAATAATCAAGACATTACTAACAGGTGAAGTAAATATAACGAATAAGCTAACATTTAATGATTTAGCAGACGCTTTATCCAAAGTGACTCACAAATTAAGATAATAATATAATATAGTGTATATGCTTCTTCTCTAGTGAACTAACCTCCTGTCGACACTAAATGTCTGAGGTAAACGTAATGCTGCGTGAGATATTTTCTGAAGCTGTTTTATTGATATCTTTCCGCAGTTGAAACACTGGTTGAGAGATGTAAACATGCATCATTGATCATCTCTTCTTCTGCGCTTTTTACTGTTAGCAAACAGCGTTGCATTACCGCGCGCCCCTTCTGGACTGGAGTGTGAATCGCCGTGCGACTTCGGGACAAATACATGTACTGTTAGTTACACCCCTATGTAGGTGTTTTACTTCTGTGATATGAAATATATATAAAAAAAGTTGCTGATTCAAAATGAGTCATATGTAATATTTTGCTTTGGAAATTCTATATACAGAGAAATGGGACATGATTTTGTACGGCAGTTGTCAGCAATATATACCGGTCAAAAATGAATTAAAAAAGAAACTAGTGCTTTCCATGGAACCATCATTCTCGTAAATCACGTTCTGAGCGCTGTGTGAGACGTTACACACACACGCGCGACGCACACACACAAATGACTTGCTGACGGCCCGTAATTACCACTGGTTCGCTGGCCCTTTTGCATAGCAGTTATGGTGACATAATTCATTAGTGTTTGCCCAAAGAAATGATTTGAAATCTTTAAAGTGCTCCTTCAAGCATAATAGCTATTAAAGAGGGCCACATGCAAGACTGAAGTGTTAAACGGTTTGTTGAAGTCAGCTGGGGTACAAGAGATGATAAATATAAATTATAGTTAATATACTGCACCAGTGGTTTTTAAAAAAGCAAACGTTGCTGGCGACACAGAAGACTGCAAGCGGCAGCCCTTCACGGATGCACGCCACAAAATGCACAACGCCCACAAACAACACTTCACTTTCACAACTCTGGGAGGTTAGTGCATTGCTTATGCCTGGGTACACAAATTTGATTACCAACAACATGTTTTGTACACCTGCAACCCACATACACACAGTCAGTGCGCTCACAGGGTGCAAATACACTTATTTGATTAAGAAGAGTTGAAAACTTTGCACTTTAAAAGTAGATTCGCTCTGCGTTCTACACTTTGTGTTGTTTGTGTTTGTTACTTAATTTGTTCAAAGCGCACGTTATAACTGGTGACGAAGCCTTCTAGTAACAATATGTTTTTCCCAATGTATTTTTTATCATTTATGAGCTCAGGTGCAAATGAATAAAATCAGACAACTGTGAAACATGATCACATGACATGCAGAGCAGGTGAAGATGTAGATTTTTTTTCAGTCATTTATAACGTGAAGAAAATGTGGTGCTCCAAAAAATTGAAAAGTTTAAAAATCTGACACTGAAAAAAACATTTATTGATCGATTTATCATTTTTATTAATATAGTATATATATATATATCAGATTTTTAAACTTTTACATTTTTTGGAGCACCACATTTCCTTCACGTTATAAATGACATAAGAAAAAATATATATAAATGTGTGTGTGTATATATATATATATTAGTGTTCTCAATCATTTAAAAAATGTAATAATTAATTGTACATTTTTCTGTAATTAATCACGATTAATCCCACCTAACATTAAAGTTAAAAATATATATATATTGTAATAATTTCACATTTAATCTCCAAATGAATGTAGAAACAACATAAATACAGTAGCTTATATTTTAAATGTTAAAATTTAACATTTCTTTCTTTTTACGAAAGAAGGCGAGTATCACTGAGACCATTTTTTCTTAATTTTAGTCATTCAATATAGGCATTAAGCATTCAAGTATAATTTAAAGCTATCAACATTAACATTTATTAGGCTTTAAAAAATATAACAACTTTTAATTTAAGTGAACTTATAAAAATCTTCACATAAACCCATTATAATAAATGTCATATTTGCCTGCGCTTCAATATATCATGTCTATTATTTTCTGTTGGCCAGTCAGACAATAGCCGTGTAAAAAAAATGCACAAAAAGTTATTGTTTTTTAGTTGTTAGTTAGTTCAGTGCTTTAAGATTATAAATTAAATAAAGATGAATCCTTATTAAAGATACATCAGTTACTCAGTCATTTCTTTTGTTCTTTGATTATGCTTAAAGACAGACAGTAGTTGGTTTATTAGGCTTCTGTCCCTTTACAGACGCTCATGACACACATCTGACATGCTTCCTATTTTACTCACAACTCTTTACGTTCATTTAAGACTTCATTTAACTCATCTAAGACTGTGCTCGCGATGATCCTCGACAAAACTGGCATTTTGGCATATTTGTGTGTGTTTTTGTCCATTGCAGTGCTGTTTGAAGCGTCTTTCTGTGCGCACGAGTGTGTGTGTGTGTGTGTGTGTGTCTGTCACACAGACAGAAGATTCACCACTGCGTTCCCTTTTGTGTCTTATCGTGCTTGAATGGTTTAAAAGCATTTGCATGAATAAGAGCGCGATCATGTTGTAACGCTAGCCAAAGGATGACGGAAAAGAAACAAAAACAAAAAAATATTTTTAATATTTATTTTTGTCAGCACTAATATAGTTTAATTTAAATTAAAACATATATGTTATACCAAACAAAGATTACCAACATGAATTATTATGATTATGTTTATCAGGTGGTCTGATGGTTCCGGCCCCGCACGCACGCGAGTTTTGCTCCTAATCTGTGTTTTCGGACTGAATTGGGTTGAAAGAATGACGTGTCCTAATAGCCGCTCCCACCGGCAAGGCCTCTTTTATGAGCTCGACTCGTTCATTGTCCGCATGGGCCGAGCAGCACCATAGACACGGCATTCATCACTTTGTCTGGTCTTTGTGTGTCTCCTTTTGAAGCAAACAGCAGAAATTATTAAGGGCTTAACACGTAGAGGGTCCCGATGTGTCCGTGACGGCATAAGCCTCTTCCCGAACCCGAGCGACCCTTCCTTATCCAGGGTTAGGAAACATTCAAGCCCATTCTTCACGTTATCGAGCGTCTGCATCAAGCGTCGGTCTGATCTGGCTGATTTATAATAAATAAACGATTTTCTAAAGCGAGCGCAAAAGCCGTATTCCCAGGAAGAGGTGAACGAGTCTGCGTTTGGGGAATTCCAGGGATTATTATCATTATTGCGAGCGTGGTTTTCCGGAGTACCACACCTCGGCGGCGTCTCGGGTCCCGCTGATTTAGGGAGCGTGTGAAATCCATGGAACCTCTCCTGCATTCCTGGCTGAATCGCTGCCATATCTGTGATGGACTGAGGCAGAAGAGCAGGCAGCCGGGGATGAATACGGCTTAATCTTTACACAGGCCACATGTGTGCGCATGATAACATGGATGCTTTCTTCCTGCGCTGGGTTATTCTCATCCGGCTGCCAGGTTCTGCCTCGAACAGCCGTGTTTCGCTGCGATATTTAGCTTGCACCAGAAAAGAACGATGGCACCTCCTAAGGAGGGGGTTAATGCATGTTTTTGGAATTGGAGGCAAAAATTGCTGTAATTCCTGACACATTTCGAGAGACAGATACGGCGCTTTTTCGCTGCAGACAATATGTAAGAGCAACTATAAATGGATGGCTCGCTTCTCACAAGCTGATATTTGATTTAAGTCCTTGTTGTGATGGAGATGAGATGAGGTTATTTTTGGGCACTCAGTCGTTTAACGCGTTTGACGAACGAACCTACTCTCCAAATGCAGAATTTGATGCCTTTTGTTTCCAGTCATCTTTTTTTTTTTTGGTTCACACATTGTTTTCCCCCCACCCTTCTGGTTTTCCCAGGATCACTAAAACATTCATTGTGATTGCATTAACATAAATGATTCTATAGCGTCCCGTCTGTAATTACGGCCCGTGTTTCTGCGGCCTTCGGCCTCGAGTTTGGAAAGAACCCCAGGTGTAGATCTGGGCTCGTGTAATGAACGCACACACGGACTCTCTCCTCTCTGAACTGCAACCGGCTCAATTAAAACAAACGCAGGATGTGCTGTGATATTAACACAGAATTAATAGACTCTCACTAATTGAATCTATCACATGCAGTGGGCAGTGTATCTTCAACACAAACACAATTGTGTTTGGACGGCTAACAAAGGTTTTGCTTAGATACCACAGCCAGCCCAGTCAGAATATAACACAGTTATTGTAGCATGCAAACCATATGTATTTATTTATTTATTTGCATGATTTATGTATGCATTTGTGTGTGTGTTTTTTTGTGTTTGATTTATTTATTTGTTGTATTTGTTTCCATGTCGTATTTATTTATTTTGTATGTCTTTGCATGTTTAATGCATGCATTTGTGCACTTGTTTGTATGTATGTTTTATTTATTTATTTGATTGCATCCGTTTGCATGTTTTATGTTTTTATTTATTTATTTTGGATTTATGATTTTCTTTGTTTGCATATTATTTATTAATTTGCATGTTTCATGTTTGTATTTTATTTGTTTTTATGCTGTATTTACGTATATATTTTGAATTATGTCTTTGTTTGCATGTTTTAGATTGATTTATTATTTATTTATGTGCATGTTTTTTTAGCTATTTATTTTATTGCTTGCATTTGTTTTTATTTATTTCTGATGAGATACTATAAAAAAGCAAAAATGGAAACGCAGCTTTAATCATCATCCACTTTTGAGAGATTTTACTCTATGCAAACTCTTTCATAATTATTATTTTAGCACGTATTTCGCCTTTGCTCTTTGATGTAGCTGTCGCACAAAGACATCAGAAATCATGACATCTGTTTGGAAAGCACGTTGTTTGTTTGCAGTAATAATACATCTGCATCTCCTTCACTCGCTCCTTAGTTGTTCAAGTACATACAATTGCAATGTCAGATGCACCTCTAATTGAAAAGTTAATTATCTTTCTGAAGCCATCAGCTGTCACTTACGAGGATCAGATACCGGCATCCTCTCTGGGGACCAGCGTTATTTTGGATGTAATGGTTTGGGACCCTACATTTTGTTGCATGTGAACATTTGATCACTGAACAGAGCATTTATAGCTCACTGTTTAATTGAAGTCAAATTAGCAGGACTATACGCAGTGTTTAATCTCACAGGAATTGTTTCTTTTAAATGTGGCTCAACTAACACAATCAAACTTTCCATTAGTTCACTTGTGTCTCTTGATGCCTTTGTTATTTTCTCATTACTCTTTATCTGAAACTCTATGGCTCCCAAAAACATCTAGACAATGGATTTATCCAGTGTTTTAACTACTATTCCGTGAGAAATGCCTTACATTTCTGGAGTCATTTCTGGAGTCATGACACATCTGCAGGAAAACAAGAAATACCGCCTTAACATTCTCTAAACTGGAAGTGCAGCTGTTTTATGGGTCATCACAACTCGATTGCTTTTGTAGAGACAAATATTTTTCAAGCCCCTCTCCTACATTCACTCACATTAAGAAACTCTCATGAGCTTGCTTGCGAAATCCTATAGAATGTATGTATACTTCTCTTTTGTGCTCGTGATGTGAAGCCTCAAACAGGCGTCTTAACTCTTTCCCCGTCAGGTCCCGTTGCCAGCCACGGCCAGCATTTTTGGATCACTCTCACAAAAGTTTTAATGGAGAATATTTAGTCGTATGGATTTCTGAACATGCAATATATAAGAACCAACCCTCTAATCATTTTTTTAAAAAATTATTATAGCTTCATGCATTCTTTTTTAAAGGTGCTCTAAGCAATGTCACGTGTTTTTTAGGCCAAAACTTTTTTTGTCACATACAGCAAACATCTCCTCACTATCCGCTAGCTGTCTGTCCCCTGAACACACTGTATAAAGACGCGATCTCTTCAGAAACCCCAGCCTCCACACACGGCAACAAAAACAAACTGGGCTAACCCGCGCCACGAAACATAACAAACTGTTCCAGCCAATAACAGACAAGAAGGGTTTTTGGGTTGTGGGGTTAGTGCGCGGATGAGGAGGAGGGAGCGTCTAGCTAGCCTCCGTTTTGTTTGACAATAATTTAAACGTCAACAAAAAGTGAACAATCACTTAAAGCACCTTTAACAACACTTGAATGTGGGTAAAAAAAAAAAAAATCAACATTTTAAGCAAAAAGCTGAGAAAATCTCGTTTTTGTCAAAGACTACATCCAGTTCGGATTGTGAACGATGATGAAAACACAGATGAATAAGATCGAGTTCATAGACACCCGTGTTTTCACAGTCCTACAGCTCGTGGGTCGACCTTTCATTCAGTAACAGTAAGCAGTTTTGATTTATATGCTATTTAAAGGGATAGTTCACCCAAAATTGAAAATTCTGTCAGTAATTACTCTCCCTCATGTTTTTCCAACCCCGTAAGACTTTCATTCATCTTCGGAACACAAATTAAGATTTTGTGATTAAATCTGAGAGCTGGGTCCCTCCTCCATAGGCTTCTAAGGGATTGAAACTTGACAGCCCCGAAAAGTTATTAAAGAAATCGTTAAAAAAGTGACTACAGTAGACCTTAAGTTTATCAAGCGACGAGTATATTTTTTGCACGCAAAAAAAAACAAAAATAACGACTTTATTCAACCATCTCTTCTCTGTCATTCTACTAAGCTGTTGACGTAGTGTAACAGCGCAGCACTTTTATTGGTCGACGCTGGTCATGTGTGTGATGCGTGTGTGTGTGTGTGTGTGTGTGTGTGTGTGTGTGTGATGCGTGTGACGTTCAAGCAGAAGCGTTGCGCAATAACACTACGTGAAATCTCCAGGCCCAAAGAGAATAAAGTTGACTTGAATAAAGTCGTTATTTTTGTTTGTTTTTTGCGCTCAAAAAGTATTCTCGGCGCTTGATAAACTTAAGATTGAGCCACTGTAGTCACTTGAATTATTTTAACGATTTCTTTAATAACTTTTCGAGGCTGTCAAGTTTCAATCCCTTAGAAGCCTATGGAGGAGTGACCCAGCTCTCAGATTTAATCAAAAATATCTTAATTTGTGTTCCGAAGATGAACGAAAGTCTTACGGGGTTGGAACGACATGAGGGAGAGTAATTTCTGACAGAATTTACATTTTTGGGGGAACTAACCCTTTAATGTTGATGATTGCGTACTCTTTCGTAGATGCATAACAGCGCCCCCTACCGTATAACATATGAAACACTCGTTTAACAGTGAAAACACGGAAAGCCAAAAAATTCAGTCAATGTCAGGGAAAGAGTTGACGTGTTCAACTGTCAGAAGCAAATATTTTGAGGCTGTTCTCTTTCCATTGCTGGTGAATCCGAGGGTGATATATGCCTCGTCATATTTTCTATAACACAGTATCTGAACGTGATAGTTATTGCGCCGCACAACAGCTTGATGATGCGGTATGCATCAAAGTGAACGATGCAAATCCATTTCTCCTAATAGCTCAGAAATAGCTTGAGCGCTCGGAGTACGTCAAAAACACGTCAGCATCACTGATTATAATGCTTTCTATTTGCTTTTTCTCGTTACACCGCTTGCGTATAGACATGTTGTGACATTTAAAGTAGATTTATCGTCTGCTATGTTTTACCTGGCACTGGCTGTCCTTTCACAGACTTCATGGGAATCAAACGGTGACCTTGGCATTGTCCTGCAGGATCTGAACGCTTTCTTATGGTGATCTGAGAGTATTTTAACCTGGAGGATAGTGTCCGAGGTCTTCCTCTGCAAGTTTTGTTTCTTGCATATTCTTATATTCAAGACACCGATCACTTACTTACAGTCAAGACATTGATACGTTGATAAAAAAGCACAAACTTCTTGCAATTTTTTTTATGTCGCTCATAAAATAGAGATCTTGTGTGCTTTCTGCCAATTACCTGGTACAATTAAATCTGGGCAGTTTTTCTACTTTTAATAGTTTAGGTCAGAGTAGTGGGTCGAAGAATATTTATTTCTGTTTTAATTAAAGCATTCTCCATGGTAACAAATTATTAATGCTTTTAGATACATGATGTGATATATATATATAAGAAGTATATGTGAGTAAATCCCTCTGTATTCAAGCACGTCACCGTATCTGTGCACATAAGACGCCAGAATTAATTTTAAAAACATTTTAAATGAACTACACTTGTAGAATGTGGCCGTGATAGTTAAATCTTTGGCCAGAAGTTCATTCAGAGACAGTTTAAGATGAGACATCGTCTCTGTACAGTATTCCCACGGCATGAAACTCACGGCAGATTCAGAGATCAGTTTTACTGTAATTAGGGAAATACTCTAAAAGTCATTCTGAATCTTCATACCACTACAATGAATTCCACACTTTTGATATTACTCACAGTTACTCATCGTATTGAACAGGAGTGTTTTGCCTCTTTGTTGTGGCACTTTCCGTTTCTAAACTCCTACGGCTTACTTGAAGCAAACCCTCGCCGTTCTTTTCACAACAATCCTGATAATGTGAGGTGTTGATTTGTGCTTCTATTTGTGACAGAATTATGTTATAAAAGACTGGGAAAGTTAAAGATACAAGCAACTAGCATGATCAGAATCCCAAAAGCCATGCAAACCACAAAAAATTAGACTTTTGTTCACACTGAATACGTATGCTGATAGGCATCTCGTGAAATTGAATGATTGCATATTCAAATGAGCACGAGTTAAAGATCATTGACTCTTTTAACCCAGTGTAGAAGTGCTCATATAACACGTGCTCAGTGAATTCTTCATGCGTATCCAAAAACAAGGTCTGTCCCTGTCAGTTATTTTAAAACTAGCAGTTTAAAGGAATCAAGGTGTGAAAGGAAATGTTTGACCTTAAATCTTTGTGGTCGCTTTCACGTTTTGTGTGGGTTATTTCCTACCAATTATAAAAAAAGTATTGCGGTCATGAGCGTTTCTGAAACTATGCGCAGTCAATATTGGAGGTAAATATGATCTCAACCAAAGAAATGCATAATGACGCTTGCATGCGGTTTTCACCTGTATCCTGAATTCACCTAATCTTAAAAGCACAGGCCTTGTGTTTTAACCGATACGCTTCAGATCGGGAACAAACAGCGGTGCCGAGATGCCATCCGTGCTGTTGAAGAATGTCGGGATATGGAAGTGTCCAGCTTTGGCACGCGCCAGTTTTCCAATACGCCTCGCCACCATCACCCAAGCCTTCGCACGGTGTCAGACGCCGATATGAGACAGAAAGAAACGCCACCTCTTATCGGCGCCAATCCAGATTAACTCAAAGACACGCTCCCCCTACATTTCTGGGCCCACTTGCTCCACATTTGGGCACCGTTTGACTTGTTTTCGAGCTGTGGCGAACCTAAGGCAAACGGAGAGCCCTGGCCAAGGTGCTCACAATTAGCCACATTTCCCAGGGCTGCGGGCCTGTGGGTTTACTGGACGGCTGAGGCTTAAACCCCCTCGTGTCCCTTCGGGAATCTCGGCCAACTCGGAGCCGCTGGCATCCCTGGAGTGATCGCTGAGAGGTGGATGGGGATGATATGCCTTCCACAAGAGGCCATTTGCATCGTGCTGAATTCTGAAAGGGATAAAAGAAACGTGTTGGCTGGAGGTGTGGTGTGTGTGTGTGTGTGTGTGTGTGTGTGTGTGTGTGTGTGTGTGTGTGTGTGTGTGTGTGTGTGTGTGTGTGTGTGTGTGTGTGTGTGTGTGGACCGAGAGCTGCCTTCACTTGTGTCCTGTTTGTGTTCACACACACACACACACACACAGTCGTGCAAAAGTTTGGGGTCGGTTCGGTTTTTAAATGGTTTTGAAAGTCTTTTCTGCGCACCGAGGCTGCATTTGTTTGAGCAGAAAATACAGTAAAAATTGTGAAATATTATTAGGATTTAAAATAGCTGTAAATATATAGTAAAGTGTCATTTATTCCTGTGATCAAAGCTGAATTTTCTGCATCATTACATAATTACATTACTTTTTTATTACATAAGAAAAAATATTTTCTTTGTCTTGTTTTCCTGTACAAATGTCTAAACATTCTTAATTCGGGATACATTTACTTGATAAGCAAATTTGCATAAGTTGAAAAAAAAATGAAATGTATTAAAATGAAGTGAGTTTGTGCCTAAAACAGGAGCATGGGGTCAGAAAAATAAACTTATAAATAAACCTATTTTTCTGACCTCTTTGCCTGATATTTGTTCTTTTTTAAGCTTAAACTCACTTCATTTTGATATATATTTTTAGACAACAAGACTTAACATCTTATCTACTTTGCCTCTCAAGTAAATGCATCTTGATTTGAGAATGTTTAAATATTTGTTCTGGAAAACCAGAGTACAAAAACTCTTTTTTTTCATTTGTACAAAAAATACTGAGAAGAAAGTTTTTGTGTAGTCACATGATCCTTCAGAAATCATCCTAATATGCTGATTTGCTGCTCAAGATTTTTATTTTAAATTTTATTATCAATATTGAAAACAACTGTGCTGCTTCGTTTTTGTGGAAAACCTGATGCATTTTCTTTCAGGATCTTTTGCTGAATAGAAAATTCATATTCAAATTCAGCATTTATTTAAAATTATTATTATTATTATTATTATTTTTAAATAAAATGTCTTTACTGTCACTTTTGATCAATGTAATGCATTTTGCTGAAAAAGTATTATTTTCTTAAAAAAAACTTTTGAACAGTATATGCACTGTAAAGTTACAGTCACTATTTCATTTAAATGTGACATTGCATGCTTTTTAGTTGGATACGATTGTAATTGTGTTTGTCTGTCATTTTCATTGCAGTTGTCAGAAGCACAGTGGTAAAAAGTAAAAAATATATTAGTGGTCATATCATGAGGAATCAAATTGATCGTTTGAGATAAAACTGCAATGAAAACAGCTTTCAGAATGCAAAACTTCTTTCTGTGAAAGGTTTGCGAAATATATAAATTGAAATAAGTTTGCTTAGACTAATTGGACCGCTAGTATAGTGTGCAAAAGTGACATCAGGAGGGGATATTTGTTTTAAGTTCAATTAAACCAATAAAATATGAGGAAAATATTGTATAAATATAAGGGAAAAACAAAACACTAAACTTGGTGAAGGCATTTATCTGAAAACTAAAGCTATGCAAAAAAATGCACAGAAAAACAAAAAGATGACAGGAAAAAGCATACCATATAATCAGTTATTAATATTTCTCTCTCTTGTTTGTGTTCATAATTTCTCTGTATGACAGCCTGGCCAAAAAATATGTCCACAACTAATTTGGATTAGGTTAGGATTATCTTATGGAAAAAAGAAAATTATGACCATTTATGGCACAAAAGACCTTTGTGCAAATCATAAGTGGACCTCAAGGGGAAAAAAATGAATAATACATTTATGATACTGCGCTGATTTAATACTTACAAGTATTACGTATAAGCAGACTGACTGTAATTGTTAATTCAGACATCAGACATTTCCTTCCTTATCTCTGTCAGCTCTACCCAAACGGGTTTGATTAATTCACACAGGAAGTGCTTGTGAAAGAGATTTATATCACAATTCATCTGCAAAATAATCAAATCATTAGCAGTTAATGACAGCGGGATGACGGATGGTGTGGATATTTGCCCGGTCCCAGTAACACTGACACACTGCTAGACCGTAATTGTGTTTCTGCTGTTCTGAGATCAGTCGCGCAGACGATCCCGATCTTAATGAAGCCGTCTGACTTCTGTCACTATCACCGGGGGCCACGAGGTTTGGGAGAAGCGGGAAAACGCTCTCTTTGGTTGAGGGATCCCCCATTGCTTTCAATGCAGTGATGTAGAGTGCTTGTCAAAAGCAACATGGAATATCGCAGGATTAATCGGTCGGAGAAAACAAGTGGAAAGTGTCTATCAATATAGAGTGTAATTGAAACTCGTTTATTCTCAGTGTAATCAAACCAGCTCTGTGCTTCTCAGGTTTGAAGACTCGTCAAAATCTTATTTATTATGCTCCTGTATTTTTTCTCATTACTTTTAAAAAAAAAAAAAGAAATTACTTTTTTTTTTTTGTGAGGATGCATTAAATTCATCAAAAGTGACTGTAAAGACTTTGTTTTGTAATGTATTCAATTTCAAATTTGACATTTTTTCATAAAAATATGAAGCAGCACAACTGTTTTCAACACTGATAATAATCAGAAATGTTAGCAAATCATCATATTATAGTGATTTCTGAAGGATCATGTGACACTGAAGACTGTAATGTAATGATGATAAATTCAGCTTTGATCACAGGAATAAATTACACTTTACTATATATTCACATAGAAAACAGCTGTTTTGAATTGTAATAATATTTTACATTTTTTACTGCATTTTTGATCAAATAAATTGCGCTGGTGAGCGGAAGAGACTCTTTGAAAAATCAAAAGGACCCAATAGTTTTTTTTATGCATGCAGTTTTTATGGCCTTACTATTTGAGAGAATATTTGTGCAGAGGAAAACAATCTTTTGTTGTTTACCCTCATTTCTTTTTTATCATAATAGATTTATTTCCTTTTTCATAAAACTGCAACTCATAGAGACCATGTTTGACAAGCTGCAAAAAGACAAAAGCGTATTGTTCTTTGCATAAAACTACCATGTGGCTTTAGAGCAAGTTTTATGGACTGTTTTATGGATCTGATATGATTGACAGGTTGATGTGATTGACAGGTTGATATGATTGACAGGTTACCCAGCCCTCATCATCAGAGAAGAGAAGAGAGCAGGAACAATAATGATGTGCACGCATAAATCAGGAATTGTCAATTTTGATTTCATGGTGACCTTAAAAAGAAATGGTGATCAGCCATGCATCTAAAAATACACACTTTCTCTGATTTCAATCTAAACACTTAAAAGTTCATGTTATTTGTTAACTACCCATTAGCAGATTTATTGCAGAGAAAAAAAATACAGCTTTACCTAATGCATTGTATGCGGCAAACATCACGTCGCTGCTTTAATGTTTGCTTGTTATGTTACATATTTTCAAAAAAAAAAAAAAAAAGTGTCATGAAAATGCTTTTTCTTAGACGCGTGTTAATAGAATCAAGTGTGAAATGCTGTTTTGCTGGAGTTTGCCCGATCCGCTCGTGATTGACTGGAGCACAGGTGTGCTCTGATGCTTACGGATGTTGCCATGGTTACACACTGTTTTCCAGCCCGTGCAATTACGCATAATAGATGAACTTTAGTCTTTAGCAAATTAACAGCAGGTAAAGTGTAGCATAGTCAGCGATCGCCTCCGAAGGCATGAGTTCTCCCTCATAAAAGCTTTCTCCAGCTGATGTTTTGTGCTTGTCAGGCGAGAGCTCACGGCAGGCAATCACTCGCTTTGTTTGCGAACTTTAGGAATTTTAGGAATCACTGTGTGGTTTGTCTCTTCAAATTACTGTAATAAAGTTGCATTTAAGCTCAAGCGCTTGAAACGGGTCATAAAACACAAGGACAGATGAAATGGCAGGAAAATCCCTCACGGAAACTTTTTCTTTAGTCTGAGTTTGACTGAATATCCCAAAGGAAACGTATAGATAATTCTTTATTTTTATAGAAATTAGTTTTTTCAGTGCCAGTGCATTTTTGTGCTTGTTTTTCCCCTATGCTGCTAATAATGTCCTCGTGTGATGGCGTATCACGGATGCGGGAGTTTTGACTCAGACATCATCAGTAATGTGCTTGTGAACTGAAGGGATTGAGATTTAAAACTACACTTTTTCTCACACTTTTTATTTCTCTCTTCCTCACACTTTTTTTTGCACATTTACTGATATGTATCTTGACTCACATGAAGCGTTTGCACTTTTAGGAACTGTTGTTTCACACGGTCTTTTTTTTCTCTAACATTAGAAAGGGCTCAATTAATTTTTAATACATGCTAATAATACAATTAATTATTAACAAATATAAAAAAAATATGGTAACACTTTACTTAAATCACTCATATAGAATGCATCATAATATTATTTGAATGCACATAATGCGTTGTATGATCTATATGGATAATTGTAACCACAGTTATAATACTTTTAGCACTTATCTATTAATTGAACACACATTTAGAAAGTATAATGCTTTAAAACACATGACAACCAATTTCAGGTGTAACAGCAATCTGCAAAATTATACTAACCCTTTTCAATTAGCAAATATTATAATGCATATTAACTTTGGATACAATTTTATATTATATATATATATATATATATATATAGTATCTTAAACTACAGATTGAAGAGTTATATTATATATATATATATATATATATATAATTAAATATATATATATATATATATATATATATATATATATATATATATAATATATATATATATATGTGCACTTTTTAATAATGCATTATACATAAAAGCTTTAAGTAAAGTGTAAATCATGCCACTTGATTGCATTATAAATTGCATTTCTTAAAGTTGAGTGTTTTAAACATGAAGCTTTTAAAAGCGAAGCACGACTTTAGAAAAACAGTGAGATGTAATGCAATGGCCAGAGACGTCAGTCTGCATGTATACAATATAGACTCATTAAATAAAACTATAGTGCACATGGAGTCTATTTCTGAGAAACTGACAAACACTTGTCATAGTTTTCAGTCACGTGACCTGGAGGACAACATCCGTACAACTGACATTTAACATCTTAAACACAGAAAAACTCAAATATGTGACCAGAATGGATGTGTTGTGCACTTCTGATGATATTCAGCACCTGATACAGTATTTCAAGCATTACGCAGAGTGAAAAAGTGCCCTAATGTACTGAAACAGTGATGTTAAAAGACCAAATTCAGTATAACCTTATTGATGATGCACGAATACAGAGCTCAGAATGTGAACACAACTCGCTAAACGGATTAGCGTTTTCTTTATAATGGTTTCCTATGGAAAAATGCTTAATAGAAACTGTGTTTATATTCTGCTTGCTTGTGTATATTAAGCATAATTAATAATGTGAATAGTGAATTCGGTCTGTTAATTTCACTGTCTTTATACAAACCTGGTAAAAATGACTGGCGTTGAATGAGGGAAAGCTTTATTCTGCTGAGTGTGAAGTCACATGAAATTGTAAAATATACTGTATATCGTTGATTTACTCGTCTACCACTATAATATCCCAGAACATATTGATTCATTTGATTAATGAAAATTTATTTTTCACCAGAATTTAGCAACTTGAGCACTTTCTATAATGTATTAGTGTATTTCATGTACTGTATGTAACAGTTTTTGCTTGTTCATCAGTTTCAGCTTTTTTATCTGAAGATCTTCACATGCACATCCTGCCACGGCCTCGCACGAGTGTGACTCTGAGATCTGGCTATCAGCGTCTCCACGCTTTCATGTCTAGCGAGTGTAAAGTGTGGAGAAATTGAACCACACAGAAATACAGGCATTTCTGCTGATCTAATGATGAAGTTTCAGCAGATTTCTGAATGAAGTGATTCAGCTTTATAACTGGAAACTCCACTAGTTTTGCTAGATTTTACATTAGACATCAACGTCACATTGAGCAACCTGTCCATGTTCTTTAATTTATACCAAGTGATGAATTCATTTGTGACAGAATACTCTAGAGTTTGATTGGACTTTTGATAAAAAAATATATGAAAGTTTTAATTTTGATAATCCACTTTAGTCATTCTACGAACTAAGTAACTGGGTGTAAACTATCAGTCATTAGAGTATTAGTCGAGTCTGCTTAATAACTCTTTATTACTGACTATCAGTAACTTTACAACTATGTTATTTCACTAACCCGAACCTACAGTCTATTTAGGCCATGTTCAGACTGTAGCAAAGATCTCATTTTTTGCATATCCAGATATTATGGGATTTTGAAAGTCTGGACTGCAAAGAAATCTTTTTTTTTTCAAATCTGATTCAAACCACATAGTTTGAAATGTAGTTTCAATCAGATTTTTACAGATGTTCATATTTTCTCTGGCTGCTCAAATCTTATTTTAGACAGTCTTTAGTGTTACACACTGATAACGTCAAAACTGGTGACGTTTCTAAGCACTCATGCAGATTGGCTGGTTATGTTTGGACACACAAATCTTATTTGATCACTTGTGCAGACAGTCTGCCTGAAAGATCTGCTTTAAAGGAGTAGTTCACTTTTAAAAAAACTTTTGCTGATAATTTACTCGCCCCCATGTCATCCAAGATGTCCATGTCTTTCTTTCTTCAGTCGAAAAGAAATGAAGGTTTTTGATGAAAACATTCCAGGATTTTTCTCCATATAATGGACTTCAATGGGACCCAAACGGTTCAAGGTCCAAAAGACAGTTTCAGTGCAGCTTCAAAGGGCTTTAAACGACACCAGACGATGAATAAGGGTCTTATCTAGCCAAACCATCGCTCATTTCAAAAATAAATAAAAAAGTTTAAGTTTTTATAAGCACAAATGCTCGCCTTGCTCTGTTCTGTGATGCGCGTTCGTGAATCTCCTGTTCGAACTCGTTCATCAAAATGAACAAATCTTTTTCCGAGTCATGACTCGAAGGGTCCTAGATAAGACCCTTATTCATCGTCTGGTGTCGTTTAAAGCCCTTTGAAGCTGCACTGAAACTGTCATTTGGACCTTGAACCGTTTGGGTCCCATTGAAGTCCATTATATGGAGAAAAATCCTGGAATGTTTTCATCAAAAACCTTCATTTCTTTTCGACTGAAGAAAGAAAGACATGGACATCTTGGATGACATGGGGGTGAGTAAATTATCAGAAAAAGTTTTTTTAAAAGTGAACTACTCCTTTAAGAAAAAAATCACTCTAATGACTGCTATTGACATGTACTTGCAAAGTTTCTTAGTTATAAAGTGAACCATCGAAACAGTGTTTTCTTCTCTCTCTCTCTTCTCTCTCTCTCTCTCTCCTCTCTCTCTCTCTCTCTCTCTCTCTCTCTCTCTCTCTCTCTCTCTCTCTCTCTCTCTCTCTCTCTCTCTCTCCTTCTCTCTCTCTCTCTCTCTCTCTCTCTCTCTCTCTCTCTCTCTCTCTCTCTCTCCTGATAAGCTTATTTGTTTTGCATGGTTATAGTTTGAGCGTTTAATAATTTGCATAATTTTTCCCTGATCTGTCAGGTTTTGGAGTTGAGAACCACATCTTTTCCTGTACCGTAAACATCAGCATTTGTTAAAATAAAGATGATAAATACTTCAAATAATTCACGCGCTCTAAATACTGTAAATTGTTCAGCAAGAACAACAAAATAATAAAACATTCTGGATTTAGACGAGACCTGTGATATTTTGCCCTCGGCAGCGTAATAAATATAGCCTGTAATTAAAATGTACCGACTGGATGAAAACAACAGCAGACTTCTTCTTCTTCTTCTTCTTCTTCTTCTCTCTTCTTCTTCTTCTTCTTCTTCTTCTCCTTCTCCTTCTCCTTCTCCTTCTCCTTCTCCTTCTCCTTCTCCTTCTCCTTCTTTCTTCTTCTTCTTCTTCTTCTTCTTCTTCTTCAGTCTGGCTGTGAGTTGTAAACACTAATTTCGGGGCGAGAGTGAATGTTTAAAACCGTGTGTGTTCTGCAATGTACCTGTAAAATACTGATTTATTCCCATTTCTGAGTTCTTTTTCAATCATGCATTTTGATTTGACTGTCCATTAGATTAGTCAGAAGGAACTGAGTGTGTTTCCGGTGTCAGACACCCACGCCGCTGCTTTAACACTGCTGTCAGTGCAGATGTGCTCATGCACTGTTAGCGACTTCAACACACACACACACACACACACACACACACACACACACACACACACACACACACACACCACACACACACACACACACACACACACACACACACACACACACACACACACACACACACTCAGCTGTTATGGCAGTCGTGGCAGACAG
This sequence comes from Chrosomus eos, assembly GCA_036326025.1. Taxonomy (NCBI): domain Eukaryota; kingdom Metazoa; phylum Chordata; class Actinopteri; order Cypriniformes; family Leuciscidae; genus Chrosomus; species Chrosomus eos. The sequence continues at coordinate 2,698,878 of CM070831.1, read as the reverse complement.
CGTGAAATATTTGGCTTTAAAGTCAACATGACATCGAAATTATCCCAATTCATTTCTTAATATGTGATTCTGGTGCATAATATTCCACATTAAAAAGAATGTAATAATTTGACCCAGCTCTGAAATGACTTTCCCTGCCGGCTGACGTCACAAATCCTTCTTGTGTTTTAATAATGTGTCTGGTGTATTCTGATATATTTCATTGTAGGTAAAAAAACTTTTATGAAAAGTTTTGTGTTTTAGATCAAACTACCCAGTTCTGAGGTGAAGCAGTATTGGGTGATACTATTAAAAATTAATAAATAAGGAATTTGGCAGTTTATATATATTAAAAGTTAATATTCGTTCTTTTTACTTTCTGCTACTTAAGTAAATAAATAAATAAAATTACTAATGTATATATATATCACACATATGCACACATATGCTCATATGTCTGTGAACTATTTATATAGTATATTTTGGAGAAAAAAATGTGTGTCTTTGCTAAAAAGAATTATCTGATATTAATGTTAATAGTTGGTCTATATTATATATACATACACATACGTGTGTGTGTGTGTGTGTGGTGTGTGTGTGGTGTGTGTGTGTGTGTGTGTACTGTTGTTTTGTCTGTTAGCATTGTCCATTGCCATTATTGTTGCTTGTTCATTGTAAAGTGACACACACACACACACACACACACACCACACGTATTGTGCAAAAGTCTTAGGCATGTTAGTATTTTCACCAAAAAACAAAAAAAATTATCAGTTATCAGTATCAGTTGGAAATATCAGTTTACATTTCCAAACATTCCTTTTATTATTAATTGTAATAATCCAGTGATATTTTTGTATGATCAAGGAGTCTAACTGTGTGTGTGTGCGTGCGTGCGTGCGTGCGTGCGTGCGTGCGTGCGTGCGTGCGTGCGTGCGTGCGTGCGTGCGTGCGTGTGTGTGTGTGTGTGTGTGTTACACTTTACAATGAACAAGCAACAATAATGGCAATGGACAATGCTAACAGACAAAACAACAGTGTGTAGATGAGGATAAAAGTGCAGTAAAGGAGAATCAGACAAGGCAGCGTACAGCAGAATACACTCAGACACAACCAAATACAGCACGACTTAAGAAAGGTCACATTCAGAAAAAGAAGTGAGTTTTGAGCATAGTTTTACATTCAGAAATAGTATTAACACAACAGAGTGATCGGGGGGAGAGAGTTTCATAGTTTGGTTTAGTAATTTATGTGAAAAAAGGTCTTTAAAAATTTGTGTCTTTGCTAAAATGAATTTTCTCTATGAAGTTAACAGTTGGTCTATGGTTGTGATGAAGCCATGCACACAATAACTGTTGAAAGTGTGTTCCACATCATAACTGCTACTATAGTCTTGACTTGAGCGCTCTATTATTATCCAATCAGCATCCAGAACCAGAACTGTCCGCTTGCGTGAGTGTGTGTAAATCAAAGCAGATCAGTGTGTGTCTCCAGCACTCATGAAGCCCTCGTGTGGCCGCTGTGGAGAACAGCACGTCTCAGCCTCTCCTCCTGTGTTCTTCATCCTCGTGATGATGATGATGATGATGATGATGATGATGATGATGATCCAAAGCCAATCCTGCAATGTCAGATATTCTCTCCTCTCTTCATATTACTGTCAGACTCAAGGAATTCCCCTGACCTCTCCCACTTCAGATCACTCCCCTGAAACTCATGTGTGACGCTGATTCATACAGAGAACATGAAAATTATCAATGCCAGTGATAAATGAAACCATTATGGCTTTTGTGGAGTCCCGAAGCCACTATTTGGGCAGGTTTTCTGAGAAGCAGTTACAATGTGATGATAATAAGAAACGGCTCTAACGATAAGAAGTTTTTAATATTTCACTAAAATGTTGAAAAGTGACTCATTGATTGATTCAATTAAAATGAATCCTCTTTATTTAAAACACACACCACACACACAATGTTGCATGGCTTTAGAATGAAGCTTCCTTTGTGATTATGTAAATTTTGGCCTAGTTATCAAGTCCGAGGTGTCAGTGTTTTTTTGGAAATGCACAGATGCTTGTTTCCATGATGTGAAGTTAAACATAGCACAATAGCAGCCGCCTTTCCGTTCATATGCAATAATACCGCAACAAACAGACGAATGCACACACAGATTTGGACAAACAGCCTTAGTTCTGTAGCAACAGGTGATGCTCTCCAGTCCTGCAGGCGTGAAGGAGAGAACGGAGAGAATGGACACAGTTTACTCTGGGTCTTTGTGTCTCAGACTTTCATATAATATTCCCGTGTGTCTCTGCTAGAAAATAAAGTAGTTTTGAAATCCACTGCTCATCCTAAAAACGTGTGGATTAGTGTCAAGTACAGGCTGTTGTTACAACCGATCTTTCAGATTTTGTGCATGCATTTTTTTTATTTAAAATTTAGTTTAAAATTACAATCTTAGATCTGGGTGTTAAAAATGTTTGCCGCCTTAAAAATTTTAAGTACAATCAACTTTTAAATCAATGTTTAAAAAAATCAAGGTTTAAGTCATTTCAACTTAAAATACATTAAACTGACTTGAAAAAAAATTTGAATCTTAAGTTAAGTTTTTTTAAATTGCTTACCTTGTTTTGATGAGAGAAAGTGTAAAAACACATTTTACAGCATATCGGCCTATTTATTTTATCTTTCAGGACCCAGCAGAATAAACACTTACGTTATATATCAAATTACCAGTTCTGTCATTTAACATCCATCAGCATGATCAGAAATCAAAATATAGATAGCCATATATCAAAGTCAGTGCTTTAAAATATTTTTTGCCCTTTATTCTTTATTTTCTCAGAGACTCAGAGCTTGTACTGTCACTTCAGGAGTCTGGTGGTCATGTTACAGCACTCTCTGGTCTGCACTATTCATTCAAGGTTTCCTCATGTTGCATCATTGTAATCTCTATATGATTTCAATCCATGTTTGCATTACAGTAATTAATAAGCATGCTGACATTATTCTGTGTGTGGAGGGAAAATTACAGGCTGAGAGAGAATGCTGGAGGAATTTCACACCTAATGAAACACTGGCGTTCTAATTCGAATTCTTAAAAAATCTAAATCAAAACTTTGTCTTCAGAATGAAAGTGTGTGGCGTTAATTATTTGCTCTTCTTCATCAGAGGAAGCTCTGGAAGTCTGCTGGTATCTGATGTATGTTTACTGTCGAATAAATGTCAGATTAACTCTGCTCTAAAAGCTTTCTAATAACGTGAGCGTTTGTGTCGGATGACTCACATTTGAAAAGATTCTTTCTCATCATCATCATATCTGGTGCAAAACTCCCGCAGAGCTACAGTTCACCTCGAATAGTTTCCTTTTCCGCCTTGAATATTAAAATATAATATGCATGTGTGGCAGATCTTTATGTTTTCACCGCGATTAAACAGGTGTTTGAAACAGTTCGTGTATTAAATGCAAGCACATGTTTAAAAACATTTTTTTATTCATAATAAAAGACTTGGTAATGTCTTTAAGTTGTGTTAAAAAAAATACAACTTTATAGCATAAATTGTCGCTTTAGTGTGTGTCTAACATTTAATTATTACAAACGGACAAATTCATAAATCAGCACTCAGTCAGAAATGAGGGATAAATTCCATTATGAAGGCTAAACCTTTAAAATTACCAACATCTACATTCACTCAAGCGACAAAACAACAAAATTAATATATGATATTTAGTTTGAAAATCAACATCCGCTTTAAATGCGCATCGCGGCTAAAAAATAATTCTCTCTAAATGCAGTTGAATTTCAATCTCACACACGCATGTGCATAATTGAAAACTTATTGATCTATAAACAAGTAAATGCGCTCATAAAAAAATGTTTTCTTGTGATCCCGTATCAAGATGCACGAGAGCCGCTAGTGTGTGCGTGTGTGTGTTCAAGATGCACGAGAGCCGCGAGTGTGTGTGTGTGTGTGTGTGTGTGTGTGTGTGTGTGTGTGTGTGTGTGTGTGTGGAAGTCGCACATAAAATCAAATGACTAGAAGTGTAAACACACCGTGGCTATGGATGGCAAGTTTTAAATAATTTTATACAGTCCCCCTGCCTGACAATTTTAACATGTGGTGTGTAAATATGAGAATGGCTGAGTGTGAAAGTGTATGAGTCCCTGGAGAGCGCGCACGGAGACGCGCCGCTCCAAAAATCAAAGTGGGGCATGAAGACGCGGTGCGCCACAGCTGGCAGATCGTCTTATGTCGACGGGGAGGGGCGGTTCGTTTACCTGACACCCCTCTCCTCGAGCTCGAACCCTCCCCCTTCCCTCGCGCTTCTATCCCGCACCGCAGCCCACGTTACGCGCAGTCCGTGCGCTCCCAACTCCAGCGGTACGCGCAGGGACACCTCCATCTCCATCCGCGAGCAGAGCTGTGGATCTCTCAGCGCGGGGACGAAGTTAAACGAGCCTTCTCAACTTTTGGATGGAAAACGAGAGCATTCGAGGAGATTGCTAACTTCTCTAAGGTATTGTAGTATTTCTTTTCTCTCTCTCGATGTGTGTGTGTGTGTGAGTGAGCATCTGCTCCGAACGCAAAGCTGCTGTATATTTCACGAACAGTCAGATCTGTTTGCTGCCCTCTCTTATCAATAGATTGCATGATAAAGAATTGATAACGAAAGAAGAAAAATCATTCATTCATACTTTCAGGTTTCAGTGATATCCAGGTGTGTTTTTATACATCTCTAAATGTAGATTTTTGGCAGAAGTTCATTTTTTTAAGTGCAATGATTTATAACCACACAAACTCTAGATTATAAGAGTGTTTCCAGTGGTCAGGATTGCATTTATATGCATTAATATGCACAAGATCTAAATAGGAAAAAAAGGAGAACAAATCCCATTTTATGGAGTCGAGAGACAGAATGCTCCTAAATAAGATGAAATGACTAATACGACAAATGCTTTTAAATAAAACTGACTCATCAGCTGCAGAGAATCGCATCACACTCTTTATTTCTGTAAGCTGGTGTGATGTATAACTTTATATCTCAGGATCATATGAGTTTTACAGGACGATGTAGTGGTCAGGACCCTGTTTCAGACGCAAGTGTGTACATGAGGAGAAAAAAAGATGAGCACATCTGACTTCAGGGAGTTTACAAGATTCACATGCATAATATTTGTTAAAAAATTATTAATCAAATCAATAAAAGTCAAATGCCAGCATTAAATGCATGTATGTCTATATATCTGTTCTAAAATTTACTGTTAATATATTTGCTTTGAAAAAAGTATAAGACAATCATTTCATTGTGTGTTCAGGAGCTTAGCACTAAAAAATAATTATTCACAACTGAGATTAATGCATTTCCACTTATTTTTGACCCGAATTGCTTGGATTTAGGCTCTGAACAAATTAAATAAAAATATATATTTGTCTGTGTGCTTTTAAATTCATATCGACTGCTCTTAATTGTCAATTATATGGAGTGTGATAGAATAAATTATGTTACAAAGTGCTTCATTAAATGTTGCATTTAAATGTATGTGCATTACTGGTATGGTTATGAGTGGTAAGCATGCATTACTATTATTATGCTGTGTTGATGAAGGAAGTGCACGATCTCGTGAAGACGTTCACCACAGTTACCCTTTGGCACGGGATGCCGTCCACAAACTATATTTGTGAAAAAAATCAGACTATTGCAGTGCAAAATGATGTGCATGTAATTAATGCTGGTAATAAAAGTGTGATGCTAATAAGGACGGTATAGAATTAAACTGAAATATGATGTGTGTGACTGACACACTTACCCCCAGCGTTTATCTGATCCCTCATTAGGAGGTCAGTGCGGTGAAAACGAGGTTATTCTTCTTGAGATTACTCTATTTATCTGGGGAAGAATTAGTGTGGTTGATCTGGTCAGTGTTTCTGAGAACAGAGCTTGTGAGCTCTTCCTGCCAGCGTCAGGTTTGCTTCTTGTAAGTGCTGTTCGACATCAAAGTCGCTGCGATTATGCAGGTTTTTCACACTTGTTTCAGTCTTACATCTCGTGGATGGTGTCACATTGAGCAGTACAGTCTGCTGATGTGAAACCGTGTGGGCCTTCTTGATCTCAACCTGAAAGTTGTCAAGCATTTTATTGGCATCGCTTAACCCCATTTCCACGGCTGGCTGTTGTCGAGATACTCTCCGTGATACGATAACCCAGTCTCGATTCATATCTGTGTCCCAAATCTCTGCGTTGTTTGGCACGCTCGATGGACTGAGTAATAAAGACGTGTGTTTAGAAAACCCCGAGAGCGATGCCGGTTAGGCCCGAACGCAACACTGCGAATAGCAACAGGGTGTCAGAATATCATATTGTAAATGACCAGAGAACAGAGTGTTAAACGCGCTCTCTGAACCACCGAAATTGCATCTCTGACTGAGAGAGAAACACACACCGCTCGCCCTCCCGACCCTTCGAGACCAATTATCCGGCACGCTTATTTTCAGCATCACCTGAGAGTATAATCAAGGCAACTCGTCCTTGATGAATTATTTCCACCCCGTCTCGCACGATTCGTCCTGTCGTAAGTGACAGCGATCAAGGTGTGAGCTTTTAAAAGAGAGGATAACTTCTTGGTTGGTCTGTGTCTGATTCTGTAAAAGCATTAATCGCCTTAACCACGGCGGTAATGAACGCTACGCTGAAATGAACAGCTCAGCAAAGAGAAGAATTATACTTGTGGTTAGAGCACGGTAAATACCTGTTTAGCTGCCAGCGTATGCATTTATTAGACTGTCGCCAGCAAATAAGAGGTCTGTCTCGTTTTTTTAATATGTGGCTGCTCGGAGATTCCACCCTGTTATGATTTCTAATAGTTAGGAAAGGTAACAATGAATCAGAGACTTTTGATGACAAGCTCAAACCAGTTTGGGAAGAAAAAAAAAAGAAGAAAGGCAAAATTAAGGATTGTTTGTGCATACTTGAGCTGTGAGTCAAGCAGACGATCACATGCAACTCTAAAATTATAACTTTTTTCCAGATCATTTGCATATATCAGGACCGATTTGACGCTTGTGCTAAAAATCCGCGTTTCATCTCGCGTTTAATTCCTCAAGCGCTATCTAACTCTCTTTTTTTCCCTCTTTAAATTTATGTATCTGCTCGCTTTTATCTGGTTTTAAGAATCGTCGCCGGATCTTTTTTCAGAGGACAAAGCGTCAAAAGTGCGTCATGTTGATTTGGTCATGCTTGGGCTAAATGACATTTGTGTCAAATCAGAAGAGCAATATTATCATTCTCCGCAGAAGCGTCACTAATAGAATTTGAAATATGCACTCGGAGCCACCTTTTAAAATTTCGCATAACCTAAATTTAGACACTCCATATGTTTTGATCTGATGTTATTGTCTGCTCTTTCTATGCTTGTCGTTATCCGATCTGTGTAGGTTTTCTCGAATCCTTTGTTCTGGTAAAGCAACACAAAGACAGCAGTATGTATCAGAGGAATGCACATACTGCAAAAGATCAGGGTTTTAATACCCACCCACATACTCGCAAGAAACAATTAAAGAAGATACTCTCTTCTACAGCGCGCACACACACATACACACACTTATAGAGATTTGGTGGGACGCAGATTAACGCCATATAAATCTTTGCCTTTGCAGTGTAGTAGACTGAAAAGAAGCAAAGGCTTTTCATTTGTTGCTTTTGATTGCTCGTGCACACACACACACACACACACACACACACACTAAAAAGAGAGGGAAGAGGTATATGATAACGCTGTAAATCCTGCCTTTTGTCATCTGGCCTCTGATGCAGTTCAAGTTTGTGTTTCTTCATTTTATTTGATGCATAAGTTCAGGTGCACGTCCCTCGATGTGTGTGTGTGTGTGTGTTCCCTGTGTTTAAACACTCTGCACTTACATGCACTTATTACCAGACTTTTGTTGCATTCAATTTGCTGCATTAATGCCCTATTTTTTAGGGTAGAACTGTGTGTTAAATGGCGCAAGCGAGAGTATTGCTAGCTGAACGCATGCAGAGAACTTTGTGAATGACGGGCGTTGCAATTCTGCTAAAAGTCATGCGTGGGCTCAAGCATTGCGTCTCAGTAAAGCCTGGACAAAGAGCTCCACAGCCGTTTCCCCCTCCCCGTCGCTTTAACTTTATTAATTGTTGATACGTTGCAATCCAGAGGCAGAAATTAGAAGGCTAATTATTGTATCATGTGATGCTGGCCCACTGCAGTGACAGAAAACTCATTTCCCAGGCCTTGAAACTGATCTCACTTGATTGTTAGATGAAGGATTTGTTTTATAATTCGATAAAAGCGGGGAATAAACAAGCCGATAAAGAGCCTCTCTTGTGCGCATGGAGGGAGTAATTGTTTTTAAATAATTGATACGGATTCCTTCGGGAGTCTCGAAGAGCAGGATCTTCTTGTTGTCGTCTGCGGCCGGACTTCAGGATCCCACAAAAGCTCTCGCACGCTTTCACTGATTTAAGAGTCTGTCACACTTTATCTGACAGGTGCAAGGAAGCCGCAGGGGGACTTTTACAGTGTGCACTACATGCTGGGTTGTTTTAACCCATGTTTGGGTCAAATATGTTTGGATTTACATTTTTAATTAAAAGCGTAAGTGTTTTTGTAAAGCTATTAAACATGTAAAGTTATGGACCCTCTCGTGTCTAATAACTCTATGTCTGCTTCTGTTTATTATTATTATTTTATTTAACACACTTACAAGTCACGTGAGTCATCCAGCGCAGTCAAACACACACTACTGTATTAACATGCATGAGTAACACTGACTAAAATATGCCAGAAAGCAATATTTGGAGACTGTAATGAGTTCCAGGTTTTGGTGTTTCCAGGAAATGTGTGTTGTTAATGGAGATGTGTGTGTGTGTACTGCCCATTTGCCTGCGCATTGATTCGTGTGTGTGTGTGTGTTCGTGTGTGGTGGGCACTGATGACTTACCCCATGCTGTGTGTGTTATCAAACTGCTGAGATGCTCTTGGCTCTGATTTATAACACTACCTCAAATAATCTTGTTAATGCACATTTAACATTGCGGAAGTGGCAAGCACATAGACTAAACAACACCTACGCGAGCGAGCGAGCGTTCAGAAGAGCGAGTGATAAACAGCTATAAAGAGAGGAACACTGCTGTCAGAAGGGTTTATAACTTCAGATGTACACTTACACGTGCACGTACTGTGACGCTATTCCAGGATAAATGGAAAAAGGAGAAATAAACAATGCAACATCTTTAGGATGCTATGAAACAAGTTAAAATCCTCTGGGTTTTCGAAGAGTTATGAATTGCTTTTTATTTTATTTATTTTTTATCAAATGTAGTCAGATAATGTTTGCAAAAAAAAGAAAAAAAAAGTTTGATATAAATATGACCAAATATTTAATCTGATGTCATATGAACTGAGCGTTTCAAATTAGGACATTTTTGATACAACAGTTTATTTATATTATTATGACCAAAACAATAGTTTACACCAATGAAAGTGTCAGGTGCAATTTTTTTTGCAATGCTGTTTGTGCATTGCTTTTTTATTGCACATTGCGTATTATATCTTGAACGCACTACTATATAAGTTTGCCCTGTGCATGTTGGCATTTTAAACTCTTCAATTGTGTTTACCCTTCTTTAAACAGGCGGGAGCTGAATTATAACCACAGTTGATCAAATCATTTCTGCTCTGTGAATCTGCATGCCCTCCTGTATGTCAGGGTTGACGTGCGTGTGTGTGTGTGTGTGTGTGTGTGTGTGTGTGTGTGTGTGGTGGTGTGTTTGTGTGTTGTGGTGTGTGTGTGTGTGGGCGTGTGTGTTGTGTGTGTGTGTGCCAGGGCTCTTGGCAGTGTGTGCACCTGTTGGCAGCATCAGGACCCTCCTGGCAAGGCCGGCAGAGATTGTGTGATGCTCTCGTACGGGAGCAGAGGAGACGGCAACATGGCCGCCAAGCTCCGCTTGCACTGCGTTCGTTCGGTCCTTCGTTCGTTCGCTGCAAATAAAAGCAGAAGCATGCAACCGCACAATCCCTTTGTGAGCCACTGATGGATTGTGGGAGCAGAACGCGATAAAACGTAAAAAAGAGATAAAACCGTGATACACATTTCTTTTTTTTTTCAAATCAACTTAAAAATCAGGTAGAAATAGTTTTACTGTTTTGATTTGATGTATTGTGCATCGTTTTAGAAAATAGCATCAATTGCATATTTTTTGCACGTCAGAGTGAATCTGGAACTGGTTTTGACCGGTCATATTTTTGGGCCTGATCTGAGCGTGTCGCTGAATCTGCTGCGCTACACAATGGTTTCACAAGGACTCACATCTAACAGCAAAAACAAGCTCTCGTAAACTCACTTTAATGCCGGAAATGTGTTCAGCGCTGTTCCAATAGCATAGCAGATGCATAACATTAAAAAAACGTTAACAAAATCATTCACTCCTGTGATGAATGTATGATATGTATTGCGAATGCATCCACTTTTTTTGTTCATTGCTCTTCTCTTACGTTTCCTGTTTTTATCAACACTGAGACTTCATGTTCTAGTGCAGCTCTGCTGATTTCATATCACCTTTAGATTCATGTCTACACATGTTGCACACCCTGCTTTTAAAACTTTTACTGTCTTCACTATAATTAATTATTGGGCATATTAGTCATTATGATTGTTGACTCTGGCATAGGCATGCGCTGGGTTACTGTTAAACCAAAGCTAATCTCAAGGAATACACAGTATATTTCAATCTCACTTGGCATTACAATAACATGCAGTTGCAGAAACAAAGTTAAATATAAATATAAATGCAGTCATTTTTTAAACAATTAAATAATTTGCCAAATACTCAGTTACAGGATTTCTCCAGTAGGTCTTACTCCTGGACTGGTAATATTTATGTCTTTATTCAGTACATAAGTCATGCTGAAATGATGTGATGTCATCATGGTGTCCACAACAGCAAGGTCAGATCTTTGAAAATCATTTTAACCTTTCAGTTCCTTCCAAATGACCTTTGACCCTTGCACATAAATCTGCTTGACTGTTGTCTGTATACATCTTTGTGTTTTTTTTTTTTATTTATGAAAACACAAGTTCAGTGTGGCTGAAAAAAAATGCCTCTGCAAGTTATTGTCTTTTATGGGCATGTTTTTTGAAAGACAAAAAAGATTAAGAATAATTTTATTCTTGTTTTGACTTAAACAGAATTATTAATAATTAATGATGCTTGAAATTCGAAGTCATTGTACAAGTTTGATCAGATATAATCTGCACTTTATTTTACCGCACATTCTCCTCAAAATCATCACTTTGTAAACTTTGTTTTTACTAACGTGCATCAGTTTTGATGAAACTAAATCTCTCTCTCTCTCTCTCTCTCTCTCTCTCTCTCTCTCTCTCTCCTCTCTCTCTCTCTCTCTCTCTCTCTCTCTCTCTGTGTGTGTGGTTAGACGTTTGCTGTCACCTGTACACGCGCGCGCGCGAGTGTGTGTGTGTGTGTGCGCGCGCGCGTGCGTGTCATGCACCAGCATCACTGACAGATGGCGTGTCCCTTTGCTATAAGAAATATTGTACTCTTGAGGCTCTTTTGCAACTTTTAAAAACCGAAAAGCTTCTGTAATATCATCACACTCGTTCATATGATCATTCGCGTTTGCCTTCTACCTCCGATTCGGCTTATCAACAACACACACACACCATCGGGATCAAAATCAACATTGTGCACAAACAAAGATCTTTTATTTGGTAACAAAAAATATGCAAACTGATTTGTATTGTGTCATGCAGAAATGCATGTGCATCCTGTATGTGTGTGTGTGTGTACAGGATGTGTGTGTAGTAGATGTGTGTTATTCAGTAATAAATGCAGAACCGCCTCACTCTAATCAAGCTGATTAAAATTCCTGCGCGCGTGCAGGCGGAAATCCACCATCATCTTCATCTTCATCCTCGTTCTCCGGCACTTTTACTTTATTTTCGCCTTCATCCTCCAGGACAGCGAGAGCTCCCGAAACCAGTCTTCAATCGCGTCGTTTAGGAGCTTTAGGGATGAGGAGAAGCGGCAGGCGCGCGGAGAGGGAGGGATGAGCCGATGCAACTCATAATTTAATGGGGACAGAGAGAGAGAGAGATAGCGCGCGCGCGAGAGAGAGACACACACACACATACACACACAGAGAGAGAGAAGGGAAACAGAAAGAAAAGGACCGAGCGCGAATGTTACGAATGTAACAAGCGGAAGATACAATGTAGCGTTGACGCGCGTCAGGAATCTTCTCACGCTGTGATGTTTCATTCGACGTTCGAAAGTGTATCGCGCACTTTTACAGCCGCGTCGGGTCCGCGTGTGTCGAGATGAGACTCGATGTCTTCGTGCTGTTGTTCGGCCAGATGATCCTGAGAGGAGACGAGCTTCCGATCCCACAGCCAAGCATTGTTCGAGCTCAATGGGATGTGTAGGGAACGCCGATGCTTACTTTTATTTTTTTGCGTTATTATGCGCACAGAACGGATGGTGGATGCGATGGTAAACTCTATTGAACTCTATAGACTTACCGGAGATCGTTGCATTTAGGATTGATGCATCTACGTTAAAAAAAAAAGATTTGATCACATATTAAAGTACTTTGCGCTTCGTATGTATGGTTATAAATGTATTATCCGCTGTAATTCATGACTTGGCATATGATATTAGGTATTGTGGTGTGGACGATCTGGAAGTTTTGTATGTTTTAGAATAGAATAGCTGACATAAAACTGATATTCGAGTGAAGTTTGTGCTCCTCCTGCCAAAACTTGAAGTCGCTGCTCGTCCACAGCTCTTTATATGCTCGTCTTAAAGTGGTGAGTGAAGCTGGGTGATTTGTTCTCATTTATTTGTTTTGTGGAATGATTTAAAGTATGTGTACGTTATTTAAAATCTACACAAAAAAAAAAATTGTATGCACTAGATTTAAAAAATATATAATTTCATTGCATTATATACACTTAAAGATTAATGAAATGCAGAATTATTATATTATATGATATGACAATCTACATTAGGTTACAGCAATAAAAGTAATTTTAAGGTTCAGGAGAAGTAAACATTTTTTACTATTAGAGTGTTTGCATTGACATGTAAGGTTTTCTTTTTCACTTCTTATAAAAAAACAACATTAAATCCACAAAAGTGCACAGAGTTCATATTTTTATATCCTCTATACCTGTTATATTGGTTTTTACATGAAGTCACGCAAGTTCATCTGTGCTGTGGAATTCATTGTTGCATGTCTGATGTCTTGTTTGGCCTGTTTGATGAAATCTAACCCCGTCTGTCACGCTGACTGTGAATGCAGTGTTGAGACGAGGTGCACGTCTCTTTTACTTCTGATCTCGTATAGACATTTATAGGCAAACTTTTGATCATTAAACACAAAACAGTTGCAACCAAAATCCTTCACACTGTATTTTACGTGGAGAAGTGTGTCTGCACTTCCATGAGGAATTTTTCAGAGCTCTCAGTTTTCCAGATCTGATCCGCTAAATATTTTACAGCCCGTTCCTCTTGTTCGCTGTACGGTGCGCTGATCACTGAAGTGGACTCATTAATGCGACTGTACAAAAACTAGCTTGTTTGCTCTTCACATGGGATTCTGGGTTAGACATACATAATACATGCTCTTAAGAATGGGAATGTGATCGTTGCATGAAACATTGTAAATGCCATGTAACATTAGGCTTGATTTGACATTTCAGTCTACATGGAGGATAGATACACAGTTTATGTTGCAATCTCTTCTTTTTCTATGGCTCGGTAATCTTTAGAACTGTTTACTGCATGGAAATAAAAGTTTATGGTACTTGAGCGTCCTAACGCCACGGCTCTGTTTGCTTTTATTTTCCCCTTCAGGTGACAGTGAGCAGTGGAGCTGAGAACCATGGAGCATCTCAGCGAAGCATGCCTGGGGAAGGAGAACTGTGAGATGGGCAACAGTCTGAGCGACACCAAGGCTCCTCCAGCCAAACTGGCCCGTCTGGAACAGAACGGGAGTCCTCTGGGCCGGTCCCGTCTCGGCAGCACCGGAGCTAAACTCGCCGGCGTGCCCTTCAAGCCCCCTGGACATCACCTGAAGGCCTGCCACAAGAGGGGTGAGCTGGCCTTTTCTGACCGCTGGGTCCTGGGAAGTGAATCCAGTACGAGTGCAACGATACCCTTTCGATAAGTATCACGATATACGATATTATTGCGATACTCCAAGACTTTAAAATGCTAAATTATGTTTTATGGGTGTGGAAATGAGTATAGGCTTGGAAACCCGATGCACAGGACAATAGAGACGCCAGAATAAAAATATTCAGAAATCTGAAGCTAAAATGCAGAATTATTTTAGATGAATATGCTTGCACTCTTTCACAGACTAGATATATTTAAAATAATGTTGGCCACTTTTTACTGGTAACATAAGATATTTGGCATTATCAGGACCCACACATATTCCCCCATTGCATTAGTAGTTAATGTAATCCTGACACTAAAACTCTTAAAGGGCACCTAGTATGGAATTTTGAAAATTACCTTTCATGTAGTGTGTAACATAGATCTAAGTGAACAAAAACATCCTTCAAAGTTTTAAATATGAAAGTTCACCGTAAAAAAATGTATTGTCTCTCAAAAGTATGAGTCGACTCTGAGTCAATTTAATGAATCGTTTTTCTAATGAGTCATTTTCCTTTTCGTTGTGACGTCAAGACGAAAAATTATCAAATTGGCCGCGCCCGTGCACCGCGCAGACACAGGGAAAACCTGAAAACATCATGTCGACAACAAGACGCTCATCGCTCAGAAACCTAAGTGAACAATAAATTTGTAATGTTTTTGTTGTGGCCACTGATGTTTAGGACCAAAAACCCTCATGTCTTGCACCTGGATAAAATATAGTGCGATGATGCAAAGTAGTTTTACTTGCATATTTTTTCGTATCGCCAGCCAGCAACATTTCTGAGGATGTGTTTAGCACTAACTGTAAGCATATTTGCATTTATTTTCAGAAAACAGCCACTGTTTGTTTGTCAGATTAAATCTTTTCGAATTGAAATTCGTGGTAAATTACATCCTGATTATTTTTATTTGTTAGGTGATGTTTCATTGCTATTTATTTTGCTATGTGTATATACGGTACATGCATGTATATATGTGTGTGTGTGTGTGTGTATATATATAATATATATATATATATATATTACACACACACACACACACACACACACACACACACACACACACACACACACACACACACACACACACACAACTGCAGTGTACAATTAAAGGGAAGATATATTTGAGTTATAACATTCAGTGTTAGTTCATGTTCCTCTGCTATGCTCTATAGCTCTCTGGGCAACCCATATTATTATTTATGGAAAATAGTGAACTTTTGCTGAGTGCCTGCTGAACTTTGGTAGCTACTGTATTCATTGTTTTAGCTGAATAATATTTACCATGGGCTTTTCTCTGCTCTCTGGGAACAAAGCGTGTATTGATCCCGAAATGAACCGACACAGCAGTCTTTATTGTTAGATCTTTATCTATTAAAAATGGAAAAGCTTCGATTCAGCACATTCCCTGGCATCTGCTTATGATTATACCCCTATTTATCGATTGTTTTCCTGAAAACGGTCGCATTCTTAGGAAACTGCGACCGTGAGGAGCAGAAATATGATTTATTACGATTGCCCCGGATAGAAGACGTTGATATCCCCCCCCCCCAGCCTGTGTTAAACCCTGTAAAAATAAAGATCCCGAGTCCAAGAGATCATGAAGTTCCTGAAATTTCATCACGGGAGTGTTGCAGCTGGCTGGTATTATGTGATATTTGCACAGTAAACCCGAACACATGACAGCTTTGGACGGAGATTCTTCGTTTTTTCCCTGATAGCGGCGCGCTGTTTACACAGACTCGTAAACCTCAAGGCTATAGGGAGCGTTGGGAGCCGCCGCGTACAGTGCATCATGGGAAGGGTTCTGGGATCTGCCTGAAGAAGTATTCTAATGTGATTTGAGCACCTTGACAATAAATAAAGCGCTAAACCCACGATGAGCCCTAACCTTTTAGTGTGCTAACACGTTTAAATAGCAGAGCTGTTTCGTTGACGCCATCTCTTCTCGTTCTGCGTTCTGATCTTATTATGCATGTTACAATGCTGCTTTATTTTAACGCCATTACAGCGGATTATAATCAATTGATAATTAGAGGTTAGGCAAATGTAACTATTGCTCACGCTTAGGGTTAGGTTTT
The DNA here is from genome assembly GCA_036326025.1 of Chrosomus eos. NCBI lineage: Eukaryota > Metazoa > Chordata > Actinopteri > Cypriniformes > Leuciscidae > Chrosomus > Chrosomus eos. The sequence goes on along the minus strand of CM070831.1, from coordinate 2,682,602 downwards.
TGAAAAATGCCACCCAGAACACTCTAGCAACAACTTGGCATCTTCCTTGAGCAAATGCAAACTTTATTTTTAGCTCGTTTATAATTTGCATTTGCATTTTTGGCTGAGTGTGCCACACAAACAGAACTGTGGGTAATAATCTGTGGCGTTTTAGCAGCTCTCTCTCTCCGCGAGGGTGAAGAGTAAAGCGTGCTCTCTTGTGTCTGCTAGGTAACATGCTGCCAGTGTTTTGTGTGGTGGAGCACTACGAGAGCCCCATCGAGTTCGACAGTAAAGAGGAACATGCCGAGTTCGTTCTGGTGAGGAAGGACATGCTCTTCAACCAGCTGATCGAGATGGCCCTGCTCTCCCTGGGTTACTCGCACAGTTCGGCTGCACAGGCTAAAGGTACGGCATGCTTTCACACACCGATGCATTCACTACACTGATTTCTCCAGAACATGCACGTTTTTTTTAATTTTCGTGCATTTAGATCAGAATCGTGAGTCATCGAATGCCGGGCAGATGCTGGGATATTTTCGGAGGCTAAACAGATATTTCTGGAGTGATTTGTTGGCTGGGTTCTGGGTTTTGCTCGGGCTGACCTGATGTCGAGGTCAGGGGGGGTTGTGGGTAGAGGAACACACAGGTGCACCTCCTGCTCTCTGTAATCACACTTTTCTCAATGGGAACGAGTGTGGAGGTGGGCCTGCGGTTTCTAATTGCTCGCTTTATGGAGTCGGGGGCTATTTTAAGAGCTGGAGGCTTCAGCCTGTAATTTATTGCAGGCTGTCCATCATCATTTCTGTTTTCGTTGGATCTTCTGGATCTTTTTTTTTTTCATTTAGTGGCAGTCAAAAGACAACATGTGGTCGAGAAATGGTTTTTAAAGGGTGAAAGCCTTTCTTTAACCCCATACTATAAAGTATCATCATAAAAATAAAATTTAGAAAGCACTGTTCTAAAACACGGTGAGAGTTTTGCATTATAACATTGCTAAGTTCAACATGATGCTCAGAAGTAGTGTTCAAAATATATATTTTTTTTTATTCAGCAAGGATGCATTTAATTGATTAACTTAAAATTTGAACTTTTGGTTTATCCAATAATCCTGAAAAAAAGTTTAAGCAGCTCAACTGTTTTCAACATTGATAATAATCATAAATATTTCTCAAGCATCAAATCATCATATTATAGTGATTTCTGAAGGATCATGTGACACTGAAAACTGGAGTAATGATGATAAATTCAGCTTTGATCACAGGAATAAATTACACTTTACTATATATTCACATAGAAAACAGCTGTTTTATATCGTAATAATATTTCACTGTTTTTACTGAAATTTTAATCAAATAAATGCAGCCTTGGTGAGCAGAAGAGACTGTTTCAAAAACATTTAAACCCAAACCTTTGAATGGTATTGTATAAAAGTATACAAAAATATACCAATATTTCTCTCACTTCACCTTCCGTCTTATCTAGATTTTTTTATTAATATTGTTGCTTTGTATTATGGGATTGTGTTGTCCACAAAAGATGTATGTGATTATACCGCATAAAGAAGATTGCTTTAAATCCTGCCTGTGTTTTGTCAGCTTACTAGGTTTTGAGGTTTAGACATTATTATAATGGTAATAACATGGTATTTGTTTAAGTGCGTTATGTTGAATATGGTTATTAAATGACACATCAAAGTACCAAAATTGCCACGTCATTTTTTTTGTAAAGAACTTAGAGGACCTGTTATGCTTTTTTGCATGTTCATCTTTGTAGTGTGTAATGTTGCTGTTTGAGCATGAAAAAGCTCTGAGTTATTCTCCATATCAGTGTCAGTGTTTCTGAACTCCATTGTAGTCTTGAGTTTCTTCCTCATTTAAATAATTAATATGCAGAATAAAGGGGCGGGGCCTGGTTGTGTTAGTAGTGTGTTAAACTGGTGGTTATGGTAATTAGGGGCGGGACACTTCCCAAACACACTCAATGCTCTCGACCAATCGCAACACACTGATCCAGCCGACCAATCAGAGCACAGTGTGCTTCTCAGAAGGAGGGGCTTCATAGAGACAGGAAGTAAACAGAGCGTTACTGACAGACTGGGAAGAGAGGAGCCGCAACAATGGAGAATATGAGGAAAATAATCAACATTTAAAGGAATACACTCCACCCAAAAATTAAAATTCTGTCATCATTTACTCACCCTCAAGTTGTTGCAAACCTGTATGAGTTTCTGTCTTCTGCTGAACACAAAGCAAGATATTTTTAAAGAACGATTGGAACTTTTGCACCATTGACTTCCATAGTATTTTTTTCTTCTACTATGGAAGTCAATGGTGCCAAACAACTATTTGGTTCCAATCGTTCTTCAAAATATCTTGCTTTGTGTTCAGCAGAAGAAAGAAACTCATACAGGTTTGCAAAAACTTGAGGGTGAGCAAATGATGACAGAATTTTCATTTTTGGGTGGAGTATCCCTTTAAGCCTGAAAAACGTCCTAGTAGAGCCGAAAAAAGTGAAAAGTGCAGTGTTTTATTCCTGTGTGCTGTCGTGCGAGTGTGTGCCTGTGGTAAATGGTGTTTCCTCACCGCAGGGCTGATTCAGGTGGGCAAGTGGAACCCCGTGCCTCTTTCCTACGTGACGGATGCACCCGACGCCACAGTGGCGGACATGTTGCAGGATGTGTACCATGTGGTCACGCTGAAAATCCAGCTACACAGGTCAGTGTTTCCCATCTACTGTACCCACAACACAAACAGTGCAGTTTTTTTATTTCCCACAAGCCACTGCTGTGGGCACACACAAGCACACCTCTTCCTCTTTCTGTAGACATCCATGTATATCTGTGTGTCTCTGTCTGTCTCGTCTCCAGAGACTCTGTGGCTTTCTCACACTTTAAGGTGTGCCGGATCCGATCACTCCTTTTCTTGAAGTGTGTGTGTGTGTGTGTGTGTGTGTCTATATGCAAACATGGATGTGTTAATTGCACATTACAGCAGTACTACCTCTCAACCAATTACTCCAAAGAAACCATCAGTATTGCACTTTTTAAATAAATGAATCAAGGGTGTGTCATTTTTACACCACTAGCATTACCAAATAGCATTGCAAAAATAATTTTTCCTGTGTGACTTTGGTCAGGCCACAGAAAGTCGCTCATGCCACTGGTTAAGTCAAAGCCTCCATCTGTCTGCCTGATCACAGACTGTTTAAAACCCGTCATTGTTTTTGCAGTTCCGTTTGGTGACGCTGGTGGCGCGGATATGACACTCCTCATCCTTAATTTGCATCGCATGCTGGCGTCGAACATCGGTGTTGCGATATTTACTTGGCAGCTTGCCGTTTATTGCTTCCTATTGAACAAGCATTCATTAATGACACCCTGAATGCAGCTGTGTTTTCTCCCTTGATTTGCTCGTGCATTTTTATTCTCGTCTAAATACTGGATAAAGTATTAAGATGCTAGTCCTTTTTTAATGCATCTAGCATCTAAATCTATCTGGAAACACCTTAAATTGTTTCAGCAAGCACATCAGGGCAGGAAGGTAGAAGTAACGTGAAATAATAGTCGCCGCATGCAGCTGATGTATAATTCATGCATCAATCCAGCAGATGTGTTGTTAAAGTAATTAACTAATCAGAACAATCAGGAGAGAGAGAGAGAGAGAGAAAGAGAGAGAGACTCCAGATGCATCTGCTTCATGCGCCAAATGAAATCTGTCTGTCTTAGAGGGACGCTTGCAGCAGAAAAGCAAAGCCCAGTGCTCACTGTCCCCTCTCTCTCTTTTTTCACTCTTTCCATCTCTCTTTCTCTTGTTCTATCTCTTCCTGCAGTTGTCCTAAACTGGAAGACCTCCCTCCAGAGCAGTGGACCCACTCTACAGTAAGAAATGCGCTCAAGGAGTTACTCAAAGACATGAACCAGAGCTCTCTGGCAAAAGAATGTCCCTTATCACAGGTGCTGGAGCCTTCCACGTCTAGTTGCCAAGATTGCAAGTGTCCCTTTTCAAATGCCCAGAGTTTGATAGAGTGGAAATGGACAGAATTGCCATAGAAATCCAAATCAATAGCCATTGTCGTGCCCGTAGATTAATGCACTTTATTTTGATGCTGTTGCTAGCCGTTGTGAATGCGAGTATTGTTGGGTAAACAATGGGCGAATCACAATGATCTTGATAATGCATTGCAAGCTGTGAACTGTTAGGGGTGAATCTCACGAAACATGTCAACGTGTCATTTCTAACCTTAAAAACCAAAGAAAGAATTGTGTTGTGCTTATAGAAAATTAAGCCTATCTTTGTTTGCACTGTATTGCATTATTTGAATGACAATTAATGAGCTTAAATTCTCATTACCTCAATGCAAAACGTTCAAATAATTTATAGAGCATACTGGTATTATTTTAGGTCACACTTTAGATTAGGGTCCAATTCTCACTATTAACTAACGTAACCATGACTTTTGCCTCAATAAACTCCTAATTACTGCTAATTATTAATAGTTAGTAAAGTACAGTAGTCGACATTTGAAGAGGATCAGAAAAGTTTTCCTAAGACAAGAATGGGTTTGTTCAAAATTCATGTATAACTTTGATGAAAGGTTTTGATCCACTTCAAATGTTGATTACTGTAATTAAGTTTAGGTATTGGGTAGGATTAAAGTAATAGTTATCTTAAAAATTCAAATTCTGTCATTTACTCACCCTCAGTTGTTTCGAACCTGTATGAATGTCTTTCTTCTGCTAAACACAAAAGATTATATTTTGAAGAATATCGTTAACCAATTAATGGACCCCATTTCCATAGTATATTTTTCCCACTATGGAGGTCAATGGGGTCCATCAACTGGCATTAATATGTGCTTTATAAGTACTAATAAGCAGCCAATATCCTAGTAATATGCATGATAAACAACTAGTTAATAGTGAGAATTGGAACCTAATCTAAAGTGTTACCTTATTTTCTTACCGTTTTTATACTGCATTTTCTTTTTTATGTACAGTAATGAAAATTCCATCAGAATCACTTTTGAGAAAAACCAGGATTATTTTAGATGTAAAACTTCCAGTCTTTTACAGAAGGCCTAATGAGAATTTACATTAAAAAAAAAATTAAGATCCTAAAAATGGGCTTCATTTAAAAATAAATTAAGATCCTAAAAATGGGCTTAAAAAAAAAATTATTAAATAGAATAAATAAAATTATTTTTGTGGATGAACTGTGACCTGGACGCATTTCCATGAGATTCACCCTTAAAACTGCTGCTGTTTAAATAAGCAGAGCTACTGTTTAAATGCTTAAGGGAAGACTGGTGTTTCAGCTCGTGTGTGTTGGCACAGTCGTAGTGCATTTCATCTCAGGTAAGCCCGTTCTTTACCTGCAGGTGTGTGTGTGTGTGTGTGTGTGTGTGTGGTGTAAAGAGTCCCAGGGTGCTGTTCAGGCAGCGCAGGGGCTGGGCCGCTCCACATCTCTCTAATCACTCTGTTTACAGTCCATATGTGAGCTATTCCCACTGAGCAGCGGCCCGGCACTTACACTGAATTACAGTCCGCTCACACTTTCTGCTTTCCGCTTTCGTGTGTTCCAGGATGCCTCATCATGTTAGGCGTGTCTTTGGTTGGTAACCTAGTAGAGGTGACCTTTCTTTAAGCTGAACAGTCGTGATGTTGAACAGGAAGAGTTGGAGAGATCAGCCGATTTAAGAACGAACGGCAACTTTTATAGGATTAGTGTCTCCTTGATACTCCAACGGTAATCCCTGCTCTTGAAAAGGTTAATAAATGGAGAATCAGGAGAAGTCCTCCACTTTGGTTAGCAGAAGGGGATTGGGAATCGTGTGTGTTGCATGTTTGGGTTCACACACTAGCAGGAGTTATTCAGTGTTGTGTAATTGGTGAACTGTCTAGGTCTAGACTAGTTGGCTAATCATTCTTAAAGAAAGCTTTATATAAATATGTTGGTTCGATGGTCTGTCATACACCAACCAGACTTGTTTCTTAGTGCCGTTCATGTAGGATGTTGAGTTTTTAAACTGCCCTTTTCTAAGTTGAAGTACTTTTAATTTGACATAAATGTGACTCATTGTGCAAGAAGCTAAAACTGAGATGGCAATAGTGAAAAATTATGAATTTATGTGCTTTTCAATGACTTACATTGTCATGAAATCATTGCTGTAAAGCGTCCTTGTGCTATGGAAAGGCGCTTTATTTTAATTTTATAATAATGATGTTGATATTGATATTTATTAAATTGTAGTATTTTTTTATTTGTATTTTTTATTTGAATTTAGCATTTTTGTTTTTAAATTTTTTCGAGAAATTTAGCAACTTCTCAGGTTGCTAAACACACCAAAAAAAAAAAAAATTAAAATAGTTTTTTTATCCCCTTCTCAAAGTCAACGTGCTAAAACATTTAAAAGTAAAAGTTGTGAAAATTAAATTGCATTATAATATTGGTATTATTCCTTATATTGATAATGATTTGAATTTTAGTATTTTTTTGTGGATAAATTTAGCAACTTCTCAGAAAGTCCTAATTGTGTTAGGACTTTTAATTATATATATATATATATATATATATATATATATATATATTATATATATATATATATATATATTATATATATATATATATATATATATATATATATAATATAATATAATATAATATTATTAATAAAAGTTTTATATTGTCTTAATTTCACGGACATGGTCAAATTGGGGGGAAAAATATCTAAAAGCTAAAAAAAAAAAGACAAACTCACGAGTTAACCTCACTAATCCACTAGTTATTTGTTGGGTGATTAGTTGACCATCCTGACCTGTTCCTAGTTCATTGTGTATTTGGCCTAAAGATAAAAAATAAAGCATGCCTTTGTTTTCAGCACAATATAATTCGACCGCCGTCAGACCGATTTGTCGCGCAACACTAAAGAAAGGAGAAAAGTAAATTGCTCAGCAGGTTTGCAGCACACGTATGTTTCCCGAGATCAAACTTAACCCCTGCGTCCCCTCAGACGACCCACACAAAAGGATTGACGGGCCCTTTCTCAGAGTGGCCGAAAAAGCAGCCGTAATTAAGACGTTTAAAAGACCTCTCCGACACAATGCAGGGAGACTAAAAGATGCCACGTAAGAAGGAAGTGCAAATGCTGATTCCCCAGCATTTCTGTGCGACTCTCCCGTGACGGAAAGTCAAATAGATGTTTAATGTGGATAGCGGCGTGACAGACTTCCCGGGCGCTCAGATAAGGCCTCTCGATGGTTATCTTCTAAAGAGGCTTGTCCCAGTACCTGTTGATGGCTCCTGGCGCTCGGGTGTTTATCTGCATGGGTTGTGCTCGCGTACGGGGCTCAGGAGATGTGCGGTGTGAGACGAGTGATTAATGAACACAGATTCTCACAACATCTGTGTCAACTGTACTTAATATGAGCGTAGATCTCAAACAGATCATTGATGACTCATGAAATCGTGGGTGATTTTGTTCCTCCTCTATTCTTAGTTGCTGAGTTTGTTCGTTTGCTCTCTTCCACCATGACTGTTGTTTCAGATCAGCGATAAAAGAGGGCTGTGACATTTAAAATCCAGTTGGCCTTCAAATGTCTCCTGTCTGCATGCATATTCCAGTGCGTTTGGAGAGGGTCTTCTCCTCATCTTGGATAGCGTTATACACTCTTCATTTCTGCAGCAGCATGAGCTTTGGCAGTAAAGGTTAATAGTCCTTCTCATTGTACACAGCGATGTGGTTAACCCTTGTCTGGCTGAACTCTGCACCTGTTCATGGAGACGCGCTGAAGGGGCTTTTATCCTTATAGTGCCATAGTTCTCCTATAACATCATGTGGAACTTAAAGGATTAGTTGACTTTTAAAAAAACTTTTGCTGATAATTTACTCACCCCCATGTCATCCAAGATGTCCATGTCTTTCTTTCTTCAGTCGAAAAGAAATGAAGGTTTTTGATGAAAACATTCCAGGATTTTTCTCCATATAATGGACTTCAATGGGACCCAAACGGTTCAAGGTCCAAATGACAGTTTCAGTGCAGCTTCAAAGGGCTTTAAACGACACCAGACGATGAATAAGGGTCTTATCTAGCCAAACCATCGCTCATTTCAAAAATAAATAAAAAAGTTTAAGTTTTATAAGCACAAATGCACGTTCGTGACATTCGTTCGTGACCTTTTCAACGTAATTGCTTATTACGTGACGTCACATGAACGCGCATCACAGAACAGAGCAAGGCGAGCATTTGTGCTTATAACACTTAAACTTTTTTATTTATTTTTGAAATGAGCGATGGTTTGGCTAGATAAGACCCTTATTCATGAGCAAAAGTTTTTTTTAAAGTGAACTAATCCTTTAAAGAGTATCTGCTTTTAAGTAAGTTCTGGACCACAGAATAATTATTTACAATTAAAATTTCCATATTATACCATAAGCATGCATTTGATGTTGTAGAATAGCACATTTAAAGTCCCCCTGTGCTGAAAATCCAGCTTTTAATGTTGTTTATATGTATATGTGGTGTTTTAAAACGCTTAAACCATGTGTAAATCCATAAGTCGACAGCATTGCTGAGTATTTTCTCCTTAAAACGTCAGTGAACCAAAGACAGTCTCAAAAACACGCTTTGAAATCGCTGGTGTTTCTGACGTCACAAACTACAGTAACCAATCAGATCAACGTGTGGTCGTCAGCCAGTGGATCTCTGAGTGAGTGAGTGAGTGAGTGGAGGCGGGCTCATTTGCATATTCATAGAACCACGCATACTAAATGAGGCAAGGGTGTCGAGTTACATTCAAGATATTTTAAGGCGTGAAGACATTTTTAAGGAAAAAACATTTAAAGGTGATTAAAGATGAGTTTTAAGGGATAAAATCATTGACTACAGGGGGACTTTAAATTCTGTAAAATGTCATATGAAAACATAGAGCAAATGTCCATACTATGCCATAAACAAACATTTTTAATTTCCATATGATGTCATAGTCTGGTTAAATTCCAAACTCCACATCATCAAATAAAGCCATTTAAATTTCCCAATGTCATAAAGAACATTTTAAAGTTCCATATGAAGTCATCTGTGAACGTTTTAAAACTATATCCCCTTGTTTCCCAGACTAAAAGCCGTTTACCTGAAAGCATTTCTTAAAATATGTCAGTGCCATTGTTTTGTGTCATGTTTTTTTATTATAAGGCACATTTATAAAAATAATAATGAACTAAGGCCTAATCCTGACTTAATCTAAACCGTGTCTGTGAAACCAGGCCTATACGAAATCATAGAAGTTCAGTTTAAACATCCATAATATGCCATACGCTGACGTTAAGTTCCATATGATGCTATAGAAGTGCATTATTAAATTCCTTTTTTTTAAATTCTCCATATGATAACATAAAAGAACGATTCAAATTTTATAGCATGCCATAATAATAATATGCCTTTAAATTCCATACAATGTCATAGAGAATATTTTAGAGTTCTGTATGATATCAAAGGAGAACAGTTGTGCGTTCCTACAGTATAATGTAACCTCCTAAACTAAACTTCTAGTCACATCAAGAATCCTTCACAGAGAAAACGCTTCTTGATGCATTTATATTTATATTTATATTATAACTGCCTTCATTTCTGAGAGCAGATCTACATGCATTGGAGCGTTAGTAAAGGGGATTGCAGAAGTTATCTCTAAACTCTGTTGAAGCCACGAACCCCCTCCTCCAAACCTCAGGTCCCCAAGTGCTCATGTTATAAAAATGATAAAGCTGCTGTACCTGTAATTTAAAAACAGATGGTTTCATCTTTTGAATATTTATAACAATCAAAACAATTTCTGTGCTATGTTGCCCAGGGCTATTAAGGTGTTAAGTGTTGGGTTTAATGAAAAAGAATCTCAGCTTTTTTTTTTCTTTGGAGTGGAATGTATTAAAATAGAAAAAGAAGAAAGCAGGGAAGATGAATAGAAACATGCTGTTAGGCCAGCGAGGAGACGTGAACTCGTTGTGTGGTCTCAACATGCGACTCCGGCTGTGAAAACAGATTGTGAATATGAGTTGCATTCATATAAGGCAGAAATCCCCAAAGCATCATGTGTTTCTCTCTGCCTCACGGATGCTCCTGTGTGCGTCCTCTTTCAGACTCTGTGGCATTTGTTAAAGGGACACGTATTTCTTTAGTTTATATTACTGCAGAAACAAATTGTGCATGAATCGCATTTCTTGGATCAAGATTTGACACTTTATACATAATGCACAGAATGACAGGATTTGTTGTTGTATTGTGTTGGTGTGTGTGTGTGAATGTGGATTTTAAACAACATATGATTTTGTCTTGCAGAGTATGATTTCTTCAATTGTTAACAGCACTTACTATGCAAATGTGTCTGCGGCGAAGTGTCAAGAATTCGGACGCTGGTATAAACATTTCAAGAAGACAAAAGACATGATCGGTAAGCAGAACGCTTAAAGATTAGTCAAAATCACATTGTTAAAATCAGTCTGTGTCTATCTGTGTGTCTGTCTATCTGTCTAAATGAAAGCAAACATGCTTCTCGACGCACAGCCAATCGGAGCATACTTGATGTCTCGTGTAAAGTTGTATAGAGTGGGATTTTGGACCAATGAGATTATTAGGGGCGGGGCTTTGAATGCATGATGCTACGGTACATTTACATTTATGTAAAATGAGATTATTAATATGGGTGGGGCTTGGAATGCATGATGCTACGTACATTTACATTTATGCAATTCTTCGATTTAGTTCTTGTCTTGATCTAAATTTAGCTTTTTAAGAGTTTGCAGCTAAAATTGAATGCAATTTTGCAGCATTAACGCTGTTATTTTCCTGTTTGTCACTGTGAAGCTGCTTTGTATTGTAAAATACGCTACATAAATAAACGTGACTTGCGATTTGCATTGCATTCAAGTTATACATTTATCCAGTTCATGCATTCCCTAAGAATCAGACCCGTGACTTGCCGTACTCTTTTATTGAAACTTCAGGAATGCAAAGCTACGGTATAGTGCTAATGATAAAACACTTTTAATGATATAACGCATGTATTGAATGCACTGCCGACTGTAACCGGGTTATACAGTATCTGTCTATCTATCTATCTGTCATTATACAGTATCTCTATATCTACATGTCGGTCATTATATCTGTCTGTCTCTCTATCTGTCTGTCTGGTTTTAATGTACCTCATTTGCTTATGTTAGATTCAGTTCAAATGCAAATCTAACAAAAATCGTATGTTTAAGAAAAAAAATATGTTTCTATGAATTCAAAATTCAATATTTGCCATGCACATAATACAGCGCTTAATACATGTGATTTTTATCTTTTCAAGTGTTCAAACACACACCAGTCGATCAGGTTGTTATACTTCAGCTCTTGACATCTGCCTGTTGTTTCCTCTCTCTCTCTCTCTCTCTCTCTCTCTCTCTCTCTCTCTCTCTCTCTCTCTTCTCTCTCTCTCTCTCTCTCTCTCTCTCACACACACACCTGTGAATGTGTGTGTTCATCCGCGCAGTCGTGCGCCAGCCCTCTCAGCTGGAGGGTTACCTGGGGACGTGTGTCCTCCACGACAGTCCACGTGCCACCACGTTAGGTAGGTCACGTGACGCACCGCACCGATATTACACATGAGCGCATGTGCTCGAGTCCCGATGGCGGGAACACTAACTGCGTTAAAGAGCGCCACAATCAGATGACGCCGCCTGCCACTGTACAATTATATGCATTTATACTCTCTACACATTTTTTTTCTTTTGTTGTGGCACTAAATGTCTGCCAAGGTGAATGTATTTGTCTAGCGTTTTTAACAATACACATTGTTTCAAAGCAGCTTTACAGAAAATCATGATGTTAATATTTATATTATCTTCATATCTTAGTCACATTTAGCGAATTAGAGACATTTTGCTATGATACAAGCGATCCAGGAATTGAGGTTTGCTATATAGTATATTTCACCCTTCGTGAGTATATGATAAAATTGGATGTGTTTATATATCCTACTTTATATTAAGCTGAGTGGTAATATGTGAAAAAATATAGCAAATCTCAAATGCATGACTGTTTATATCATTGCAAAATGTAAACGGATGTACTATACAACTTTTAATGCATTACTGTGCGATAATATAGTTTACATTTGTCAACAAATTGCGCAGTTGATATTTGCTATATAGTGTATACCACTTTAAGTGAGAGTACTGTATGTATCCGGGTAAGGCTGGATATAATTATTTTGCAATTGCCTTTAACATTATAATTTTGAAAGGTTTATTTTGGTATTGCGATGAGAAATGTATCCGTCCACACTGAAAGCAAAAATGCTTCTCGACGCACAGCCAATCACAGCATACTTGATGTCTCGTGTAAGTTGTATAGAGTGGGATTTTGGACCAATGAGATTATTATGGGCGTGATGGGGGCTTGTGGAATTGCTTGGAATGCATGACGGTACATTTACATTTATGTAAATGAGATTATTATGGGTGGGGCTTTAAATGCATGATGCTACGGTACATTTACATTTATGCATTTCTTCGATTTAGTTCTTGTCTTGATCTAAATTTAGCTTTTTAAGAGTTTACTGCTCATATTTAATGCAAAATTTTAAGTTTAATGTTACTGTGAAGCTGCTTTGTATTGTAAAAGGCACTACATAAACGTGACTTGACTTGCGATTTGCATTGCATTCAAGTTATACATTTATCCAGTTCATGCATCAGACCCGTGACTTGCCGTACTCTTTTATTGAAACTTCAGGAATGCAAAGCTACGGTATAGTGCTAATGATAAAACACTGCTAATGATAAACGCATGTATTGAATGCACTGCCGGGTTGCACCGCTTCACGAGTGGTCAGTGGTCAGCCGATCCCGCGGGATCTTTGGGAGTGTGTCGAGGCGTCTCTAGCGCAGCAGCGTTCCCATTCAGACCCAGCCGGGCCGTGGGGTTTTCCCTCCCTCCCCTCAGCACACATTCTCTCTCCCATTGTGCTCCTAATCCCAGCCGGCTTTGTGGCGAATTCCACAGGAGGGACTCCGGTGCTCCGTCTGTGTCTGCAAACGGGCCGGCAAACGCTTTATTCCAACCTTTTCAATTTGCGTGGAAAAGTGTGTGTGTGTGTGCCCCCCAGCAGTTTTTAACACTCAAAAAACATAACTGAGAGGCATACCGTAACATCAGAGCACAGGAATGAGGGGGATTATGGGAGAGCTTTGATTATTACCCGATTTTTTTTGTTTTTTGTTTGTTTGTTTGTTTTTTTTCCTTCTCACTTTCTGCTGATATTGAAAGAACAGCGCCTTTGTGCTCGCTGTCAGTTAAGACACATGTTTGCGTCCTTGTGCTTATTGTGCGTATCTCTGGAGAGTTTCCATGCACTTAATCTGGTTTTTATCTTCCTGTTGAAATATTTATATTTGGGTATGCTTTTTTTTTGCGCTCCATAAAATCCGCAAGATTGTGATGGAGTTGTGCGGCGTGTGTTAGTAGGTGACGGCCGTTGTGTTTCTCGTTTTCTTTAAACTAATCTCTATCAGCTGACTACTATATCATATTTATGTAAAGCACTTTAAACTGCATTTTATGCCTGAAATGTGCTATATAAATAAAGTTTATTATTATCACCTGTGTTGAAAATTGGTATAACACTTCAGTCCTTTGATGGTTTTTAAAAATAGTTTGTTATGATGGTTTTTAAAAATATTTTCTCACCTTTTATGCTGTTTCCAAATCTGTAAGATGTTAATTTGTCCTGTAACAAATAAAAGGAGAGATTACTAAATCTACATGCAGCTCTTTTTAGTACAACATCTCCAAAAAGCTTTAAAAATGGATAAATAAGCACATTAAAAGTACATTTTTCAGAAAAGATGGGTTTTGGAATGGTATTAAATTCATAGACATTTTAATTTTCAGATTTTGCAGGCTTGTCGGCTGTGTCTCACGCAAAACTTTAGATTAAAAGAATCCGACAACATCTGATGGCATCTAATAGTCGTCTGTTTATACGGCCGTGCTCTGGGCTTCCAGTGTAACACGCTCCGGTTATATTTAGACTTTCCCAAAATTTCATATTAGCCAGCTTGTGTACCTTGTTTTAGAATTAAGAGCATAAAGGACGATTCAAGTGTATGTCTCTCTGGCTCGGTCCATGTGAAGACATGTCCTGCTTTCGCTGAGCGCCCACACTGGCTGCTTGTTATTGCTCACATGATTTGGCCATGGACATTATAAACTAATTTCTAGTGCTGCCAATTTATGCAGATACAGGTCACACACTGTGGCCCATTATATTAGAGAGGTTGCACTGGGTTACTGTAGTAATGGCAGGCTGGAACGGGTTTGATTAGGATCGTTTAGTTTCAAACTTTTAGCTTTCTGACTTCAGGTCATGTCTAGCTCATTAGGAAAGCTTATTTTGAAAATATTAGCATTCCCAATTGTCTATTTAGGTGATATGTCCTATATATTTTTCTATTTTTAAATATTATTTATTTAGTTAGGGCAAAAGTGTATATATAGCCTACTTTGGTGCCAAGTTGATACAAAAAAAACATATTTTTTTTATGCTAATATAATAGTATCAAAAAAAAAAGTATCAACGTAAACAGTCTTAAGTGAATGTAAACAGGCAGGATAAAAACATATATATATATATATATATATATATATATATATATATATATATATATATATATATATATATATATATATAATATTAATATAAACAACACCATATTGATAAGAAAAAGAGAAAAGCACTCACCGTGCTCTCTATTAATGACTGTTTACATAGATGATTACTGGAAAAAAATATTTACTTAATGGAAAAATGCTTTCACTACATGCCACTAATTTAATTTGTTCATGTTTATATTAATATGTATTTCTTTTTAAATGAAGAAGCAAGTTTAGTAGCATGTAAATTAAAAAAATTCACTGTTATTAGGATCAATTACTGAAATATTGTTATTGTGCATAAATATATATACAGGTGAAACTCTAAATATTTTAATATCGCGCAACAGTTCATGTATTTCAGTGATTCAAATTAAAATGTGAAACTAATATATTTAGTATATATAACTATATACATATGCATGCTTATACTTTTTATAGGGCCGGCATTTCTGTATTTAATTTTTTTTTTTTTTTATTGATTTCATGTAATATTCTAATTTTCTAAGATTTTGAATTTGGGGTTTTCATAAGCTGTAAGCCATTATCATCAAAATTATAACTTTTGCACGATATTCAAATTTTTCGAGTTTCACACATGCATACACACACGCATGCACACACGCATGCATTCACACATACATTCACACACGCATACACACACGCATGCACACACGCATACACACACGCATACATACAGTAATCAACATTTGAAGTGGATCAAAACCTTAAAAAGTTATACATGAATTTTGAACAATACCTGTTCTTGTCTTGTCTTGAATCTTTAACTTTCCATTATCCCGTCAGTGAAAGCATCCTAAACCCTGTGTCCTCTTCTCTGTGTCCACCTTCAGCCGAGATGGACGGTCTGTCGGATCTTTCTCCTCCTGGAACGAACCACCTGAGCTTCAGCCAGCAGCCGATCCCGGGCAGCACCGCGGAGCAGCCCCCGTCCCCTGTGCCCCTGTCCCACAGCGCCCAGGCCCCCGCTCGAGCCCAGCTCCCCGGCCTGCACCCCGGCCTGGTGTCCACTCCCATCAGCCCTCAGCTGGTCAGTCAGCAGATGGTCATGGCTCAGATCCTCAACCAGCAGTACGCCGTCAACCGGCTCCTGGCCCAGCAGTCCCTGAGTCAGCAGTACCTCAACCACCCGCCCGTCAACCGCGCGCTCAACAAACCGCTGGACGGCGGCGTGTCCTCCAACTCAGAGGTGTCCGTGGAGATCTACCAGTGGGTGCGGGACGAGCTGAAGCGGGCCGGCATCTCCCAGGCCGTGTTCGCACGCGTCGCCTTCAACCGGACGCAGGTACACACCTCTCTCTCTGCTAGCGTTCGTCCCGGCGTAATGCGGAGAGCGCTTTTCCAATCGAGCATTGTCATGTTTCTCATCTTCCCTTGACTAGGACAAGACAAAGAGATCATATAAAACTGATTTTAGAGACCTTGCACTGGCTACCCGTCAAATTTTGTGTTGATTTTAAAGGATTAGTTCACTTTTAAAAAAACTTTTGCTGATAATTTACTCACCCCCATGTCATCCAAGATGTCCATGTCTTTCTTTCTTCAGTCGAAAAGAAATTAGGCTAATTAGAAATTAGACAATGGGCTTTAAACGATACCAGACGATGTATAAGGGTCTTATCTAGCGAAACCATCGCTCATTTAAAAAATAAATAAAAAAGTTTAAGTTTTATAAGCACAAATGCTCGCCTTGCTCTGTTCTGTGATGCGCATTTGTGACGTTCGTTTGTGATCTTTTCAACGTAATTGCGTATTACGTGACGTCACACGAACGTCTTAAAATTGTCTACCTAAACAAAACAACAATTAGAAGATTACCGGTATAGTGAACAATACAAATATGAAAAGCAGTAAAACAGATATAACTCTTCAAATCCTGTTGATAAATGCAGTGTACAAGTTTGCTATCATACAGACATTAGGTAAAAAAAAATGTTTTTTGACTTTATCAACCCGACCAAAAACACCTGGGTCTGTAGTCTTCATGACTTTATCCTTGCATTTAATTGCCATTTGCTCGTGTGATAATAATATATATCTTAGTAGTATTTTAAGTGATATAAATGATTCTATAAACAACTATAAGAGATAATTTATAGTATTACACGTGCAACTAGCCTATTAGCTCTTCCTCGCTCCTGACTTCTGGCCACACCATCCCTCATCTTCTCCATAATCTGCGCTACTCACATGCTTCAGGTACACATCTATATATGACATCATAAAAGCGATTTTTGAAAGAAAAGATAAACGTACTACATGGGTTGAAGATTATTACAAAAAGCATAGTTGTCGCTCTTATCCTCTCACATGAGCTGCAAAAATACATAGGAAGACATTTAATGCATCATGGTGATGCTAAAATTATTTCAAAAGATTGCTGCCTTCCTAGATGATTTTTGGACAACAGCATAATGCATTGCGACAAGCACAGTTTCACTAAAAATGCCCTGTTTTATCCAGTATGTGAATAAACTAATGACGGAAATACTGTCTGGCACCCCAGCATGCATAAAACTATATATATATATATATATATATATATATATATATATATATATATATATATATATATATATATATATATATATATATATAAAACTAAGATTATGGGAAAATGTTATAGTTTGTGTTATGCATTTTGATGAAATTTTGTCTTTTTTGCGATTTTATTGCGATATGACAAATCAAGGTATTGTCACCGAATGATTTAAAAGGCTTAATTTGGAAAGAATTTAGAATTGGAAAGTAATCTTTCTAGAATTGTCTAGAAAATAAATAAAAAAAATACAAAAAAATGTTTATAATAGAAATTCGTAGCATGAAGTTATTATAAAATGTTATCGAATTTTAGTATATTTTTTTAATAATATATATATATATATATATATAATGTGTATATATATATATATATATATATATATGTATATATATATATGTGTATATATATATAAATATTATTATAAAAAAAGACAAAAATTCGATAACATTTTATAATAACTGCATGCTACATCATCAGTTAAGCATTAGTAAATGGTTAATTCATCATTTATAAAGTATTAATAGGCATTAATAAGCAGTTTATAAATACAGCTATAAATGCTTTAATCTCCTTTACAAAAGCTTTGAGGCATAATACTCCTCACTTTAGATGAGCTCACAGAAATAGTTAACTGACCACTACTAAATGTTTTATAACTCCCTGAATTAATCATGAATTACAGTAAGAAAGCATGTTAATAAAGTCTTCAACAGCACACAGGTAGAGCTGTATATGACAGAAAAGTTAAACGTTCTATATGTGTTGAAGATTATTACAAAAATCATAGTCTGTCGTATCCTAGTTAGACAGATGCATCATCTCACATGAGCTCCAAAAACTATGGGAAGCATATTAAGGCATTATGATGTTCTTCTGATGCAACAATTATTCCAGAAGGTTTAGTGTTATGTTGCCCTCTAAGATGAACACCATAATGCACTGCGACTAGCACAGTTTACCTAAACATGTCCTGTTTTATCCAGTATGTGGATAAACAAATGACAGAAATCCTGTCTGGCACCCCACATATACAAAAAACAACAACAACTAAGAGATTATGAGAAAATGTGTGTTATGTATTTTGATGAAATTTAGAAGAAAAAAAAAAGATATAAAAGAATTGAAAAGTAATCTTTCTAGAATGCATAGAAAAAATCTATATGAAAAAAAATCTATTTTTGTGTGAATATAACTTAAAAAAATGTTTTTTAAATTGTAATAATATTGCTTCGATAAAATAAAAATGTAGTGTTTAATAAACAATTTTTTTTAAATCTACAACTAATATTTACATCTTAATTTCTTAATTTTCAAACATTAAACCGCAGTGAGGCCTTAAAGTTGCTGGTTTGTTGCTGGTTCTGTTCTGGTGTATTTTGCACCTGCAAGTGAACGAAATAAGCGACTCAAACTCCCTGAAAACACCAGATCATGAGCGTGTGTGTGTACAGAAACATGCTTCGCTCTGAAACATGCAGCACATTCATTCATTTCACTGAATCACAGCCTGTAGGAAGTGATAAGCATATCAGATTTTCAGTTTTGATTCACTTTTGGTCACTATAGTAGTGTAGAGATACCCAGATCAGTGTTATATCAGTTTTAGATGCTGTCTATGTAGGCGGTGTCCAGTAAGACAGCTCAGGTTTGGTAACATAGCATCAAGTATGCTGTTTTTGTGGATGGCTGTCAAATGATTTTGTTTATGATTATATATGCTGAATCATATTCCCACCCCATACATCAGCTGTGACATGTTGGTGTGAAGCTTGCCACTACACGCTCTGAACATCATTAAAATTCACCATGGCTGGCTAATATAGTGACAGCAGAGCGCTGATAGTTTGATGGTTTATCTTTATCTTCTTCTGTTTTGGGATCAACACACAGAGAACAATCGCCCAGGACACAGAGAGAGTTTCTCATAACTCATCTCTCAATCAAAACCTCTACTAACATCATCTTCCATGAGTGGGTTTGCACGCCTGGGGTTTTGACCTTGTTTTTGGTCATTGCACGTACAGTAATCTGATGACAGCGCTGAGCTGGGACAGGACACTTATTAGCGGTGTTAACATCACTATTATTATTATTGCTCATACAAATTATTGCATTTTCCAGTCAAAAACTCATTCCTCATAGGTTATGCATGAGATATTGCACACTTCGGTTTTCACTCAACAGGCAAGAACTATAAGATATTTGGATGCAGAAAAGACTGTCATTGAATTTTTCTTTATTTATTTTTACTGACGCAAGGCAAAGTAACTGCAGATTTATGGCTGATCATTATTTGAGTCTACTACTAGGAGTGGAAGTCATTTAAGGATATTATATTAATATCTGACTCATACGTTAATGTTTCTGTTTCTTTGTTTAGTTAATTACTCTGTTTTTTTGATGATTAACATTCCCCACATTTTTGGGTCTGTAAGGTTCGTTAATGTTTAAAGATTCTTCTGGCTGAATTTTTGTAAAAACGGTAATATTGTGAAATATTATTGCAATTTAAAATAGCTGTTTTCTATTGTAGTAAATTTTAAAACAACATCATTGTTGATGTTGAAAACAGATATTTTTGTGGAACCGTGATACTTTAAAAAAAAAATATTATTAATTGAAGAATAGAAAGTTAAAGATGAATAGAAAGTTAAAACAAACAAACAGTATTTTTTATTAAATCTTTCAAATCTCTTCTGTAACATTATAAACGGTCACTTTTGATTATTTAATGAATCCATGCTGAATAAAATTTATCAATTTATTAAAAATTAAAACGAAATAAAAATATGAAGAGTTCAGATGCAAAAGCCTCGAAATGCCATCTGAAATTTTCTTCTAAAATGATCATTTTTATCAAGCTCGTATATTTAAATTCAGTAATTTCACTTAAATGGCAAGAAGAATTACCCATTAATTGTCATTTAAGTGAAATTACTGAATTTAAATATACGAGCTTGATAAAAATGATCATTTTAGAAGAAAATTTCAGATGGCATTTAGAGGCTTTTGCATCTGAACTCTTCATATATAAAATAAAACCGTCTATTGTGCAATTATAGCTCAGAATGAGTTTGGATTGTAGTTGAAATAAATCAAGTGTCACTGCACTTTTTAACCCAAAATATGAATGTACAAACTTTAACCGAAAGCATTTTTGTGCAGTTATAATACAGTCTCTGTATGACATCTGGAGGTAAAATACTCGTGATGACCCCGTATCAATACTTGAAACAACCCAGAACATTCTACCAAATACTGGGCAAGTTGTCAGACGAATGCGGTTTTCAGTAGTTATTAAAAAAATCCCACAACTCGACTCTAACCGAAAGAGAGAGGTGTGTGTGTGTGTGTGTGTGTGTGTGTGTGTGTGTGTGTGTGTGTGTGAGTGAGTGATATGACGGGCCTGTTTGCACATGGTATTTAGTTGTGCCGTGAAGAATTTGCAACATGCATTTTCTTTTGTTTCCACAGAGCTCTTAAATATTTATTTGACATTCTTCTCTGCGTGTGAGCGATGTGTGCTTGTGGTGGCATGTCGGGGCGGCGTCTCCGTCAGTGTTTATGCGGGTTTGGTGGCCCTTCTTAGAGATTATGGGCTTTTAATCACACTTTGATTGTGGTTGATAGTAATTGAACCTACATTTACCCATCCTAACCCATGCCAAAAGCTCATCAAGGCTGCATTTATTTGATCAAAAATACAGTAAAATTCTGACATATTATTATAATTTAAAACGGCTGTTTTCTATGTGAATATATAGTAAAGTGTAATTTATTCCTGTGATCAAAGCTGAATTTATCGTCATTACTCCAGTCTTCAGTGTCACATGATCCTTCAGAAATCACTCTAATATGATGATTTGATGCTCAAGAAACATTTATGATTATTATCACAGTTAAAAACAGTTGTGCTGCTTCATTTTTTTTTTTTCATGATTATTTGACGAATCGGATGAACAGCATTATTTAATATAGAATCTTTTGTAACATTATTAATGTCTTTACTGTCACTGTCAATTTAATTTATACATGCTGAATAAAAGTATTCATTCATAAAATAAAATAAAATTTCTCTTTTGTTAGTGGCTTTAAATAAAAGCATCTCCTGAATGCATAAATGCAAATAAATGTAATTTCCTTCTCTTTTTTTTATTTTTTTTTACATTTAACGAATGGTACATTTTATAAAAGTCCTCTTGTGTTTGTATATACAGTATAAAGCAGTATAAAATTCAAGTAAGGCTTTACTCTTTTCAGGGACTGTGAGAAGCGTTTCATTCGATTCTAATTTGCAATCTATGTAGTTTTAATCACATTACTGTAGAATTGAACTTCTCTGTAAAGAAAGGCTTTGTAATGTCACATTTAAGTCATAAGCTCCATTAAATAATCAGCACTGCATGAGCATGTTTCACTAAGAAAAACACTTTTACTAGCAATCTCCAGTTCGTTCCTAAGGGACGCTCGGTTTGAGGAGTGAGTAATGTGGGCGGGGCTTAACGTTGGGTCAACGGCTTGGTCACTTATGGAGTGGAGAGAGTGTTTTAATTGTTGCTCTTGTGCTGATTGCTCTTTTCTAAGAGGACAATACATTTATTTCTGTCTGTTGTTTTCTGTCTGGTTCTTCTAGGGTCTTCTCTCAGAGATTCTCAGAAAAGAGGAAGACCCCAAGACCGCGTCTCAGTCGCTCCTGGTTAATCTGCGGGCGATGCAGAACTTCCTTCAGCTGCCGGAAGCGGAGCGAGACCGGATCTACCAGGACGAGAGAGAGCGCAGTCTGACCGCAGCGTCTGCTATGGGTCCCGCACCGCTCATCAGCACGCCTCCCTTACGCCCCGTACAGGTAACACACACACACACACTCACAAGGGTCACTTTCTGATATTAAAACGCTGCATGCATTTTGCCTTTTGATGGATGGTTTTATTTTTGTCTTGTTTTCCAGAAAAAAAAAAAAAAAAATTACAGTTAAATGTCTCAATGTATCTTGTTTTAAGTATACATATATATACACGTGTGTGTGTGTATATATATATATATATATATATATATATATATATATATATATATATATATATTAGGGGTGTAACGATACGCGTATTCGTATCGAACCGTTCGGTACGAGGCTTTCGGTTCGGTTCTCGGTACGCATTTTCGAACCGAACGGTTCGTTGGACCATTTTTCCTGCCGACCAAAATTTCGTTATTTAAAATGTAGGCGCGTCGTGCATGGCAAGCGCGCTCATAAAAGTCGCTGGCACGACCACAACATTGGCCAACATCAAATGGCAAACGTAATGCAAGCGGAACGAAACTGAGCTACTCGTTATTGTGTGTTTGACGGACCGTTTATCAGTTTGGACCAAAGCAGCGCGAGCGCAAGCTACAGTTACTACACAGCGCTGAGACATCCAGTAAAGAAAGCATTTGAATTCGCCACTGAAGTAAGAACATCGCTGCGAGATCTAGTGAGAAACATTCACATTTCTCTGTTATTAACGGATCAAACAGCGCTGACGTGGAAACCAGGAAGAAACATTGTGTCATGAATGAACTATCCAGTGTCCACAGATCAGCAACATTCACCATGGATTTACTGTAGTAACACTCACTGTAACCATGGAGGTTTGGCAGGAATAGTAGGCTATAATGCTTTCAAGTAACATTACGTCGGTTTTATTTTGACATTATGAATACAATTGCTGCCCTCAAATGTTAATCTGAACTACTATAAACCTTTGTTTATAACTACTACAATCTTACATTTAATTTTTCCAAGGACCTGTTTAGTTTTATATGCTCCTAAGAAGAGTAAATTATAGCTCCATCATTGCTCAAAGTAAAAAAAATCATACTTTATGATGTTAGTTTTAATAAAAAAATAATTAAAAAAATTAAATCAAGGAAATTTCTCTGGCATTTCTTTGTTTTTGCTGTATCGAAAACATACCGAACCGTACCGAACCGTGACAAGTGTATCGTATCGAACCGAACCGTGAATTTTGTGAACCGTTACACCCCTAATATATATATATATATATATATTACACACACTGAAAAAAAACACTGAATTTTTACTATATATATATATATATATATATATTATATATATATATATATTATATATATATATATATATATATATATATATTTTTTTTTTCTTCTTTTTTTTCTCTTTTTTTTCTTCTCAGGTTAAAGTTGTTTTACCATGGTTATTTTTACTGGAAGACAAAGCTAAAACTCTGGTAAAAAAATTTTCTTGTTTTCCAGTAAAAATATATTTGCGTTCTTAAAACAAGATACATTTATTTGGATACATTTTACTTGGCAAAATCTGTAAGAAAAAAAGACAGAAAATATATCTTGAATTCTCTTCTTACTCTTTTGGCAATTGTTTTTCTTGTTTTATGCATAAATCAATCCGATTTACTGTTTATATATTCAAGGGCTTTAAAGGGCTTTAAAAATTTTTATATATATATGTATATGTATGTATGTGTGTGTTATATATATAATCAATATTTGTCTTCTGAAGTAAATGTTGTTTTAAGGTGGTTATTTTTACTGGAAGACAAAGCAAAATTTCTGCACTGATAAATCATTCGCAGTAAGACCATAAATGTGAATTAATAAAGTAAATGGGGTCATGTTGAGTTTAAACAGATTCTGTAATATCGCTTATGTAAATGTTGCTGGAACTGAACACCCAGACTGTAATATTTAGCGTGCGCTCACTGACTAACATAATGAATGATTAGCTCAGGTATTGTTTTCATCAGTCATCGTCAGAGTATTTGCTTTTCACAGTCCCGAGGACCCCCACTAACTGCTGGAAAAATGACTTTAATTTTGACATTGAAATGCTCAAATGAAGAGATTTTGAGAGTGTGCGACCAATGGAAGACACGGGGAAACCTGTTTGGAAACGCTCATTATTTCTGCAGTTCTGGTTGGTGCTACTAGTGGCCTGGAAATGATGCACTGAAGCTTTAAATCAGTGTATTTATCAGTGTATTGTAGTAATCTGTTGGTCAGGAGCTCACACATGACGCTAACCACAAGAACACCATTATAACCTCACACCGAACTCTTTATCTGCACCAATGCTTTACCAATGTTTATCAAAATCTTAAATGCACTACACTTAAATTATGAGTATGGACTTTGGCGAGTACCAAAGCTAACGTAGAGATGCATTGATGTACCGATACCTTTGAGGAAGTATTTTTACATTTTTATGCTTTTAGCAGATGCTTTTTTTGCAGATTATAAAGTTTATTGTAGCTTTGTGTGCGTTCAGTTTTTTCTGTCCTTTGGCCAAAATCTCATGTTATTAAAGGACAAGCTATTTAAGACAAGCCTGGCTCTGACTCGACGACACGTTTAACTAAGACACTCTTTACTACTCAAATACATAAAACATTAGCCTTTATAGTGTTTCTTAAATAAAACTATGTATCCTTGCATTGCAAACAAGCAGAGACGTGTGCACTTCATTCACGATAGAGGCGGGTGGAGTTATGAGGTTTGACTGACAGTTTGAGGAGCCAATGGAATTACAGGGTTTAGTCACAAACTTTTTAATACTTTTCATTAGTTAAATATTTGCAAAACCCACAGACAGACGTAAAGGGTGACCAATAGTAATGATTTATGGAAAAAAAAACAAAAAAAAAACTACGAAATAAGGAGATAAGAAAGTGACGAAATGCTACCCTTAAAGGAGCATTTCACCCATTTCAACATGAATCTTTATTGAAAGTGGATCATATATGTAGTCGAAATGTAAAATAATTTTTGAATTTGTTGCCCTCTTGACCGAGAAAAGACAGAAAATAACCGAAGGGTGCATTTGTATGAAAGACTACAACACCCACAATGCACCACATTGCACAGCTCCGCAAGCCACACCCACTAATCCGGAACTGCGCGCACATCAAAGAAATCATTCTTTCGTCAACAAGGCTAACGTTAGCTGCCACCAGAGTTTGAAATTCATTTCACGCAAAATTTCTAGTAAGTGATAATGAAAGTAAAGAGACACACCGACCGGTCTCGTATCTCTCACAGAGGAGCGGAAGCATAAACGGCAGATCGAGAGAGGAACAGGCCTGATTTTATGTTGTGTGTGGACTTCAGTCTTCAATGAGGGGCTGTTGGCTTATACTTTCGTTGTGTATTTGTTCATTTTACTATTAAAATGTTTAAATGTTCGCCGATTCCAGCCTCCTTCTTCTCACAACAACAAACCCCGTTAACGTTAAGTTACATTGGCAAATTCATTAGTGAATTACTCCTCGTTTGAATTTCTTTCTGAATATATGGTGTATTACTGCATGATACCTGGATTTTCAGTCAGGCGAAACTATGGTGGTTCACATCACAACACAAACGTCCCTTCGTTGAAATTCTCTGCAGCAGACGGACTCTATCTGTGTCCGTAGCGCACAGCGAGAGCACAGGCACAGCAGTCCGCCTCAGCTCGAGGCAGTCCGGGCTCCTCGACTGCGACAGGCAGCCGCCTCCTGTTCCTCCATCAGCCTCAGCTGCTCTTCACTATATTGCGGCTCGTAAAGATAGCCACGAACATCGGATTCGAGCAGCAGACTTTCAAAATCCTCTTCTTCCATATCATGTATAGTTTCTTCAGTCATTGTCATACTTCCTATCTCCACAGCGCTCGTTAGCTTAGCTTCCAAAAACAAGATGGCGGATATTGATTTCGGTTTCTGCAAGTGAAGTCCCACCCACTGATCTGTAATAGGCCTGTAGGGTGAGTGGGTCCCACACCCTTGAATAATAATGAGCTAATGTTTGTAGTCTATACACTTTTCAATGAAATTTATCTTCCGTCCTATCGTGACGCAAAATGACGATATTTACGTCACGATAGGACGGAAGTAAAACACTTAAATCCTTTTTTCTCCCATCTCATAAAAAAAACAAGCAAAATTCCACCATCATTATAATATATGACTGGGTTTCTAACAATACAAACCTTAATGCAAATGGGTGAAGTGACCCTTTAAGTTACGAGTATGCACTTTTTACAGTTATTTGCGAGTACCATAACAAAAGTATCAGTACATAAATGCATATACTTTGGAGTAAACATTTTTACATTTTATGCATTTAGCAGATGCTTTTATCCAAATATCAAATAGCCCTTAAATTCTGCGTATGCATTTGAAGTGATTTTGCAGTTATTGGGTGTGTACCGAAACAAAAGCCTCAGTACATCAATGCATCTGTACTTCAAGATCTGCACTAAACGTTTCCTCAAGCGTTTCAGATCTCCGAGCTCTCCACACAGGGCAGGAAAGGTATGCAGATCCTTCAAACACAGTTGAGTGTGTCTCAGTGGATCCAACACAAAGCCTTCCTGTGTGTGATGGACTGAGGAGGGTCTTTTATACAGGAGAAAACTCCCGCACACACACACACACACACACACACACACGCGCGCGCACACACACAGACACACACACACACACACACACACACACACAGAATGTGTAAAGAGCGAAATGTCATCAGTGCTCACTCAAGTGTGCACGCATTTGTGTGTGCGCTTGCGTGCATCATGTCCGTGTGTGTGTGTGTGTGTGTGCAAACCAGATGCTGCTTTCCTGTTCAGATCCCATTATCAGATGGTTCTGTAACCTGATTATTCAGCAACTGCGCCTGATTCGTCAGCCTTGTACAGCGCTCGGCAAAAGTCTCCATTATCTGATGATATTTGGACAAATTGGTGAAATTTTAAATGAAAGGGCATATCGATACACTTGTGGACACACATATAATGGCTGTGCTCCAAAACCTAGTGCACTACATAGGCAGGATCCTAACTGAACGTCATCAGTATCTGATCTGAAACACTAAACACAGGAAGTGTGACTCTGGATTCCAGTAGTAGTTTTGTGTTGAACAACTTGCTACTATAATAAGCATAATGCACATTTGAATGTTAGGTATAATCCATTTAAATGCAATAAATAATTAAATTATATTAGACTATTGGGTAACACTTTACAATAAGGTTCATTAGTTAACATTAATTAATGTATTAACTAACATGAAGTAATCTTGAGCAATCCATTTGTTAATCTTTAAGGTTAGTTAATAAAAATACAGCTGTTCGTTGTTAGTTCATGTTAGTTCACGGTGCATTAACTAATGTTAACAATATTTTAATAAAGTATTAGTAAATGTTGAAAATAACATTAACAAAGATCAATAAATGCTGTATATGTGCAGTTCTTATTAACTAATGTAGTTAGCTAACGAACCTTATTGTAAAGTGTTACCAATTAAATTAGACTGTTAGGTAACACTTCACAATAAGGTTCACTAGTTTACATTAGTTGATGTATTAACTAACATGAAGTAACAATGAGCAATACATTTGTTATTGTATTTATTAATCCTTGTTAATTTTAATTAATAAAAATCCAGCTGTTCATGTTAGTTCACATGCATTAACTAATGTTAACAAATACAACCTTTGATTTTAATAATGTATTAGTAAATGTTGAAAATAATATAAATGAAATGTATTAATCAAAGTATTGCTCATTGTTAGTTCATGTTAACTAATGAACCTTATTGTAAAGTAGTGTTACCGACTATTGTATTAGTACTTCTTAGTATTAAATTGATTTAATATTATAAATATTTCACCTATCTTGAACATGATGCCTTTATATGCATGTTTATCTGAACCTGGCATTGATCAGATAGCGTTTGCCCATCATTGTGTGGAGGATGGAGGGAAGTGTTGTGATGCTGACAGATATGAGTGAGATTGCTGTAAATCAGCAGGGTGGCACGTCTCGCAGCGCTGCAGGGCTTTTATGACGCCCATAAAAACAGATGTGAAGGTATGTTTCCCACATACGTTAATGGACCGTCAGACAGTGTGTGTGCAAGTTTGAGCACGCTCGTCCCTTTATAATTAGATATGGTCACAAAATAACTCCAGCTAGACACTGATGCTTCACATGTACAGGACTGATGTAGACTGCCTCTTCAGTTTGGAGGCCATTCATATTTATAAGGAAAAGAAAAAGTTATAGAAATCTTTGCAAGCTGCAGAAATCATTTGTCACATGGTTTGCTTTAGGATCAGTGTCTGTGATATGAATCTGATCGTGGGAACTAGAGCAATCTAAGCATTCTGATGGTGTGTGTGTGTACCTTACTTACATTATAGCGACAAAATGTCCCCACAAAGATGGCAATATCCGAAATCCTTGTCCTTGTGTGGATTTTTATTTATTTTTTGTCCCCCTGAGAAAACCAGCTTTTAAATCATACTAAGTGATGTTTTTTAAAAATGTAAATATGCATTATGTTTCTCTGTGATGAGCTGGATTAGGGGATATGATATACAGGTTATGCAGTTTAAAAATCATTGCACTGTTTATGGAAAGTCCCCATAAAACATGGAAACCAAATGTGTGTGTGTGTGTGTGTGTGTGTGTGTGTGTTTGTGTGTGTGTCTTCACAGCCCAGAAGAGAGGAGTGTAATAATGTGAGACCAGAAGACTGGAATCCCAGAATTCCAGTGGGCATCTCTCCTGTGAGTGCACATATGGTACATTGTTTTTGAAAAAGTGAAGCATGATTTTTGTCCTTGATTATAAACCTACATTTACAGTATGGGTATATCTATTATCAACATATCAATGTGGATGCATTCAATTGATCACAAGTGAAAATAGGCATTTATAATGTTACAAAATATTTTTATTTTTTTAATAACGTTCTTTTGATCATTCTGTTAATCAATGAATCCAAAAAAATACCATAAAAAATCATGATCGATATTGAAAACAATTGTGCTGCTTCATAAGAGTTGAATATTCAGCTTTGCATTACAGGAATAAATTACATTTTAAAAATAAATTTAAAAAGCAAGCAGTTATTTTAAACGGTAATACTATTTCACAATACTCCTGGTTTTACTGTATTTTTGATCAAATAAATGCAGCCTTGATGAGCAGAAAATGTGTGTGTGTGTGTGTGTACTGTGTTTGTGTACTGTATGCATGCATGTATGTGTATATATTATATATATATATATATATATATATATTATATATGTATGTATATGTGAATTTATTTTTATTTTTTTTAATGTAAGTTTTATATATATAATAGAGGAATATATTTATTATTATAATTTTTTTAATGTTTTTATTTTATTACTTTTTCTGCGTAATTTGATAGGTGGACTAAAAACGACATCTTTTTTTTCTTCAGGTCAAGCCCAACCCTCTGACCTCTGAGTGGAATGGTAAATCGGAGAGTTGCGTGTTAAACATTAACTCGTCCATCTACGACGAGATCCAGCAGGAGATGAAGAGGGCCAAAGTGTCCCAGGCCATGTTCGCCAAGGTCGCCGCCTCCAAGAGCCAGGTAGAGCTCACACACACACACACACTTTCACTAGCCTGTCATGCTTCAATCGCTCGTCTGTTTGACAAAACATGTCAAACATTTTATGTGTACAGTCTAAAGAAGGCCCAGATAGCAAGATAAAAGTGTAAAAGGAGAGCTTTGTTAAGCCTCGCGCTCAGGTCGCGCAGTGCCTTAATGACTTGCGCCGCTTTATTGTGGGTTTGCGAACAGCAGACAGTGTTGCAACATAAAACAAATGTGTTTATATAATTCAGCTGTGCAACGACCACACCGTTATCTCACATAGCGAACAGCCTTCTGCTGAATACAGGCCTCTGTGAGAGACATTACCGTCTGTTTTAGCCTATTAAAACTAATTAAAGAAACGCACGGCGAGCCCCATTATTAAAGGTTTCACATATCTATGTGCACACTTAAAGATTTTCACAATTACATCTGATGTGGGGGGAAAACGCGAATAAAAGCTCTAAATTATCTGGAAATATCAGCAGGTTTTTGCTGATTGCACTGATTATGGTGCCAGATACTTTTGTTTCACCAAATTACAGTTTGATGCACAAACCACTGTTTTTGTCGAAGAGAGTTCAAAGCCGAGAAGGGTGGAGGAGAGAGAAGCATTTATTCCAGTAAGATTGTGGTATAAAGTGCTGGTTTGAGAGAAAAGAGCCCCCTCTCTGTGTGTCTCCAGCCCTGCCTGAGCCTGTGTGCTTCATTCATGGCTGGTGTGAATGTGAATTGAGCAGCCGATAAGAACTGTGCTAATTACGCAGCTGAGAAAGGGGCCTGGGAGAGCACTTATCTCCGGCTCCATCTCGTAATGTGCGCTCCCCGGGCAGCTGGTCCCCCTCCTCCCCGTTCCCAGCCCCCCCACGGGGCCCGCGGGGCCGACGGCTCAATGACCGGCCGGTGCCGAGTGCCGATGCCGAACGCGTCGGAATGATGGCGTGTGCGAGGCGAGAGCCCGTCTCCGTGTCGTAATTAGCGCTGGGAAACTCTTGAAATTTGGGCGTGTCATTTAAAGAACCATGGATTGGTATTGGCCAGAATTTTAAAAAAAAAAATGATGCTGATTGGTACGATTTAGCTTAGTTGTTCAAGTGATCATTCTTCCTTGAAAATATGCTACAGGTTGAAACTACATTTCCCAGCATTCTCTGTAGATGCACATGAATGCTAAAATGCACAGGGAAACAATAGGAGTGAAATGCAAATGCTGGCCTTTAATGTGCATTTTTATGCAACATAAGATTGTTGTTTGTCAATGTAGAAAAAGCATTTAAAATTGATTGTTTATTTTGATTGAAGTCGAATTTATGATTTCTAAAATGCGTTGGAGGACAAACTGGGTAACACTTTAAAATAAAATCTAATTTATTAGTGTTAGAGTGTCATTAACTCACGTTTGTTACAGTATTTATTAATCGATTTAGTTTTAGTTGTTCATGAGGACAAGTGATCATTCTTTCTTGAAAATATGCTACAGGTTGAAACTACATTTCCCAGCATTCTCTGTACATGCACATGCATGCTAAAATGCACAGATGAAGTTAGGAAAACAATAGGAGTGCTGGCCTTTAATGTGCATTTTTATGCAACATAAGATTGTTGTTTGTCAGAAAATGTCAAATGGATTGTTTATTTTGATTGAAGTCGAATTTATGATTTCTGAAATACGTTGGAGGACTGGGTAACACTTTAAAATAAGGTCTCATTTGTTAGTGAGCTCACGTTTGTTACAGTATTTATTAATCTTTGTTAACATTTAACAACTGCTGATTGTTAGTTCATGTTACAAGGTTCTTTATTTTCTGCGATGTGGGAAAACCGACGTAATTGCAGAATCTGGTTATAAAAATGGAATTTTTAGTTTAATGTGGAATGTCACGGAATTTTGAAAAATGAGTGAATAAATCATAAGTAAGGCTGTAAACTTAATCAAATCACGATCTGGACTAGTGTCTGTGAATATTAAAGCTTGAAAGACCGCTATTGAAATATATGCATGATCTGCATGCCTCAGTTTTGTCTACTAAACATATTTGGCGAAAAATAAAACAGGCCCTAATGTCAGTTTAGGTCCATTAAATATGAGTAAATACAACTTTTGATTTTAAATATCTATTAGTAAATGTTGAAATGAACAAATTAAAAGTATTTTTCACTGTTAATTCGTGTTATCTAAGGGTGTGTTCACACTCAGCTGTTTGGTTGGATTAAAGTGAATCCTGGTGCGTTCGAATGAAATATGAACACAACACAGACCAAAAACATGTAAACTAACCAAAAACAGGACATGATGTCAGAAGGTGCGACCCTAAAAAGGACAAATGGAAAGAAAATAATTATTTTGGTCTACGTTACCGCTGTTTTGACTCCTTTACACATTTTACAATCTCTTCATAAGTTCTCAGCTGGTCAAAATAATACCATCAAATGTAGCTATATACATACAACTAGCGCATTTAGTCCATAACACAGCATTGTTTTGGATGTTCGCAAGTTCTGTCGCAAAATATACATAATAAAAGCCAACCGATTAGGTTGTGAACACATCCCTGTGCCTTTAAGGTTCGGTGGAAAATGACAATGTGAACGCTAACGCTAATGTCTTTTTTCTTTGTTCCGCAAACCGAACTTCTAGTCTGAACCATACGCTGTAAAAAATATGGACGTAGAGTCGGTGACGTCACCCGTAGTGTTTCTGAAGAGCGTTTTTGAAGCCCAAGGTGGGCGGATCTGGCCGTCGCCATCTTGGCAGCGTCACTCCTGGATAAACGAACATGTGCAGCGATGCGGATTAGCTGAGGTGACGTGACGCTAACAGACACCAGACAAACGGCTAGTAGTGACATCAGCGGCAATCCACCTGTCACTCAAATAGCCACGCCCTTAATTATGCAGAACTTTAAGGCTTAATATAATTTAAACGAATGAGTTATAAAAAGATTCACCCCCTCACAGTCATAATGAAGGGCTAAATTTGCTATATAGACTTTTTGTACCAGGCTGTAAACATTTTTTTTTCTGCTGTAAATTTTGGAGCCTGTCTCTAGTGGCCAGGCGATGAATTGCAGTTTAAGTCAAACTAGAATTTAAGAGAGAGAACGGCATATATAGTAGTAAACTATATTACCCTAATATAGTAAACAAATGGAACCTTATTGCAAAGTGTGACCACCAACTGTGTTTGTTTGGTGTGTTGGTCCTGGACGGCGTGTCCTGCGAGGCGTTGTGCCGTATGGTTATGATTATCTTGCGTGGCGTGTCGGATTCATTCAGTGCAGGAATCCTCTGCCGAATCGGAGGTAGCTCTATCCGCAGCACACGCTAGAGATCTGGCACCGGATCCGAGTTTGGCTTCCGACGCCGACGCCAGATCTAACCTCCATGAGAGCGCTCGTCCCCTAGGCTTTAGAAGCCGTAAACACTGGTTTGAGGGGGTTAAAGAGAACCGTCGCATGTGTGTGTGTGTGAGCGTGTGTACCTGCTTACTCATGTAGCTGCGTGTGGTGTGTGTGTGTGTGTGTGTGCTGTTTACTGGGGGATGGGCACTGGATCGGAGCCATGCCGTCCCCCTCTCTGGGCACACATCCATACAGGACGAGAGTGCCAGGCTTTATCTATTTGGTGGCACTTTCATATTCCGAGTAGCATTTCAATTAATTTCTCCTCCTGCACCACAGAAAAACCAGCATTTTTGCAGCATGCAGACTGAAGAAGAAAAGCATAAACTGGTCATTTGTGCGCTCGACGTTCAGAAATCCTGATGTTTTGGAGGTGAACGCAAGCTTAGTGGTGAATTCTCCTCCTTTTCTAATGCAGTGCAGGATATTTTCACACAGTTTGTTGTGCAAATGCAATTTTTATTCACAGTATCATTCATATGGTGCGAAGTTAATGAAGCGCTGATCACAATTCTTACTTAATATAATGCATTTCAAAATTGTGGGAGTGGTTATATTTTTTTATGGTTCCGATTTATTTATTCAAAAATACAGTAAAATTCTGAAACGTATAAAAAAAAACGTACTTGCGCTAAACTTTTAAATGGTAGTATAAAACGTTAATTTAAGTTTAATGAAAAATGATGAATACAAATATTTAACATATAATTTGGAAATACATGCATTGTTGAATCATTCACAGTAAGACCAGGAACGAGTGTTATGTAAATGAGGGCAGTTTTGGTTTCATGCTGACTTGAATACGTAGGTTTAGAGGTCTGTTATCCCTAACTCTGACTATGAGCAATAGTAGTTGTGACGTATGACTTAGCAAACACCACTAATACAGACATGACAGCGCTGAACTGGCAGTCAGAGGGAATGGAGAGAAGAAGGGCATTATGGGAGTAGTGCTGACACCCTCTGATGGTGAATACAGTCCGGCCCCTGTTGTCAGATGACAAGCCCTTCAGAACCCAGAGCCATTCCCTCAGAGTGACCTGTCTCTCTCTCTCTCTCTCTGTCTGCCTGGGTGTCTCTCGCTCTCTCCCTCTCTCTCTCTCTCTGTCTGTCTCGGTGTCTCTCGCTCTCCTGGAAGAGGCTGTGGTAATTAGCAGGGCTCTAATGAGACAGAATGTCAGTGATCTGCCGCAGTACAGGGGGGCAGGCGAGCGGATAGGTCGGTGTGTGTGTGGTGTGTGTGTGTGTGTGTGTGAAGGGGGGAAGAGGAGGCTGTGCCATCTGTCACTGAGCGCCTGGCTCGCTACTCTCGAGGGGGGCAACAGTGGGTCGCAAAAAAGAGAGAATGAGAGAGAGATATTAAAATGTGCAGGATAGACAGTGTATATCAATACAAAATTGTAATTGTAATTTTAGCTGATGGTTGCCCGATATATCGTCCATTTGCAGATATTTGGCTATTTTGAGATCATAACCATGGCTTGTCGATTGATTAACAGATTCGGTATGTCCCCCTCCTGCTGTTTTCTGCCTTGCCAACATCATAACCTCAGCATTTATTAAGCATTCTAATAATTTTAAAAAGTTTTTGATTT
The DNA here is from genome assembly GCA_036326025.1 of Chrosomus eos. NCBI lineage: Eukaryota > Metazoa > Chordata > Actinopteri > Cypriniformes > Leuciscidae > Chrosomus > Chrosomus eos. The sequence goes on along the minus strand of CM070831.1, from coordinate 2,647,943 downwards.
CATATTGAGTGTTTTTTAGCCATTTTATATTGTATTATTCATTTTTTTTGACACTTTAATAAGTAAAATATATACACATACTCTAATAAAAAAATTTAAAATGGCTAAAATATTTTTTTTATAATTTTTAAATTATTTTATTTATTTGATATTATCTTCCATTTCCTGGTTTCAAATTAAATGTAATTAATTATTTTCAAAAATATAACAGATTATACATTTTAGCAGGATTTAATTGGCTTCCATTAAATTCTATTTTGCATAAGTTTTTTGTGTGTGTATGTTATGTGTGTGTGTGTGTGTGTGTGTGTGTGTGTGTGTGTGTGTGTGTGTGTGTGTGTGTGTGTGTGTGTGTTGTGTGTGTGTGTGTGTGTGTGTGTGTGTGTGTGTGTGTGTGTGTGTGTGTGTGTGTGTGTGTGTGTGTGTGTGATGCATACACCATATACATATCTCATTAAATAGTTTGTAATTCGGATGGCATGAATATCCAGGAAAACGACAGACAATATTGATGACATCATCCTGCACTCAGGGGTGTTGCACAGGTTGTGTGTCTGGTGAACTGAGACTGAGACTTTTCCTGCAAATCACAGTTCAATCCTGTGATTTAAACTAAAGAATATGGACATATTTCACATAGAAACGGATAGGCTAGTCATCATCATAGTATGTTCAGCGTCTATAGTGGTGAACGGGAGACGACAAATAGTTTCTTTTTTTTTCTTGTTTGCTTCGAAAGCATTCAGGCAAAATTCATGCTAGTGTTTTTATGACTTTCCAAAAGAGGGATAATAGTAGAAAGAGAGGGCAGATGTAAATGTATCAACTGCATTTACTTTCATTAAAGACACGAGAACCCAAAGCCGGATGCAAATGAAATTACTCTCCTATAGGGAAGATCGGTCCTCCCTCTTCCTGTACTACCGGCCCCTATAATTTCACAGAGAATATATATTTTTCATTATCGTGCTTCATTTTGAAGAGTTGTTTGTTTACGGTTATGAATTCGCTGTCTCCCAGGGGCGTGTGTGAGGCAGATGGGAGCGCCGGGCCTCGGAGAGCGGAAATAGGGCCATGACTGTTTATTAATTGATTTATTTATTTATCTGGCTGCCTGGTTATTAGGTTGCCTGGGAAACAGCTGCAGTTCTCCTGTATTATTAAAGACACAATATTCGTGAACCAGAGACCAGATGTCTGGGAAATTAATTCCGCGTCTGATTTATCGCAGCGCTCTCTTCCAAACGAACCTTTTTCCTTGTCGTTTAACGGATTGGGTTCTTGTTCCTGTTGCGGTGACCTGCGTCTTGTCTTTCTCTTGCTTGTTCTCCATCTGTTATCTCTCTCTCTCTCTCTCTCTCTGCATGTAAGGTAGTGTTAGAGGTGGCCCGGTTTCTCTCGTTCTCCTCTGTCAGACCACACAGGGCTTGTTCTGAGGCCCATTCTCGCTAATCTGATCAGGCAGGCAAATACGCCGGGAAAAGCGGCTTTAATGATCCCCCTAATTACCTCAAGTCAATACCAACTGTATTATTAGACTCCGGGAAAATATTCCATTAGGGTCCCCCCCGTGGGACTCCCCGCACGTAGCGATGTCACGCGCCGCGCGCCCCCATGCTTGTAATTAATTTTATTTACACACGCAGGAATGCACAAGGTCGCACCTGCAGCCCGGAGCCGCCTCGCCCGGCCCCCGACTCGCCCGCTTAATCAGATCTGTCATAATTACCATTCTGCATGCTTCTGACACACGCTGAGAAATATTTCAATTTAACTGCAGCCAATGGCAGCGTCAGAAAGCCTTCGCCCACGGCGTACAGAGGCGGTCCGGACCTGCTCTCGTTTCCCTCCTCTTCTCTCTCACTACTTGTGTTCTGCAACCTTTTGGACATGTATTGTCCCTATTCATTGGTTTCAGTCACGTGACTTTTTTGTTGTGGCCGCCATCTTTAGGAGCTTTGCGTTAAATCGCATAATCTCTCCCTGTTGATCGGAAAGATGTTGCACACTTAAATAGCACAGATGAAAAGCAACGGTATTTAAATAAAATAGATACTTTAGGTATAGATCCGTATTTACTGTTAAACGAACTGCTGACTCCACTAAAGTCTAGTAAAAACTTGCCAAATTTTACGTTTGTGACATTTACATCTACACAACTTTTGAAACATCTCGCGGCACGGATGTACCAATACAAATAAATAAAGGTAAAATAAGAGGTGATCTAGCACGCTGAAATGTGTTGTTTTTGAAATCAAGTGATCAAAGTGCTTGTTGACTCTGGATCAGTGGTGCAGAAACTGTTCTCTCGTGACTCGCGCACACCGCAGTCTTGTGGCTGTGGCTGATGTTGCCAGATTGGGTGTTTTTTTTCGCTACATATTAAGGCCTGTTTACGGTGTGTTTTAGCCGGTTTTCGTCTGGAAGGCTCATATAGAAATCTGGCACCCTATTGAATGAAGTTAAACTGAGCGAGCGTGCGTTCACAGTAACATCAGGCAGTAATTCAGTAAGTTCAGTTCACGTTCGCCCAAAATATGAACGAGTTCATGAACTATCGTTAATTGAACACTTTCAGGCACAACACTGTTGTACAGGTATATCTGATTTATGATTTAGTGTTGTATTAAATGCCCCAGTTATGCCCTATTATCACAGTTTACAGCACAGCAGATAGACGGCATGCTGCAATTCGGTCCTACAAATGGCGGCCGCTCCACTGTGTGACGTCACATGAAATCTATGAATATGGATGACAAACGAAGTCACATGGTCATTTTTTGGGAAATTGAGATTTATACATCACATGAAAGCTGAATAAATAAGGTTTCTATTGATGCATTGTTTGTTAGAATAGGACAATATTTGGCCGAGATGCAACTATTTGAAAATCTGGAATCTGAGGGTGCAAAAAAATCGAAACATCACCTTTAAAGTTGTGCATTATGTTCGCGATTGTGCTGCATTCACTCACAAAAATAAATGTTTATACATTTACAGTAGGAAATTTACAAAATATCTTCATGGAACATGATTTTACTTAATATCCTAATGATTTTTGGCATAAAAGAAAAATGTATAATTTTGACCCATACAGTGTATTGTTGGCTATTCCCACAAATATACCCGTGCTACTTAAGACTGGTTTTGTGATCCAGGGTCACATATGTCCATTTGTTGCTAATGGCCGAGCAAGTTTGGCCACTTTAAAGCAAATTTGATTACTTTAGAATAATAATTTAACTTAAACGTATACGTTGCTATAATTACAGGATATATCACAGACTATAATATAGCCTATATTTTATACTTTAAATTTCTGTGGTTAACATTTTCTGTTTAACATGTTAAAAATATTTAATGTAATTAACGCAGCATCCATTTTTTCGTGGCATTCTTTGGCTAGCATTACAGTATATGATCGCTCGATCTGGGTTTCACTCCCCAAAGCGGCCGATGGTCTGTGTGTAGGCCTATCCTATGATCAGCCAATCATTCATTCAAGTGCTTTTCAACCATTTAAATGCAATAAGAAGCAGAAGAGAACGCAATCACACACACCAAAAACGTGCGCACAGAAAGCTGCTTCTCAGAAAGCCGTTTTTGGCAAGTGAGCCTCATCTTCATAATTTAAAAAGTCTGGGAGAAAATCAGATGTGTTTGAGATCGTGAGTTTAGGTCTTAAAGTGACAGCAGCCTAATAAACCTACTGCAGTTTTTCATTTAATTTTAATCAAACAACAAAATACAAAGAGAAAATCAATCACTGCTCTCGACTGAATAACTTTTGCCGCTTTAAGGATCAATCTATACATTTAATATATATAGACTGATTAGACCGCATGACTATTTCACAGGTGTGCCTTAGGCTGGCCACAATAAAAGGCCACTCTAAAATGTGCAGTTTTATCACACAGCACAATGCCACGGATGTCGCAAGTTTTGAGGGAGTGTGCAATTGGCATGCAGGAATGTCCACCAGAGCTGTTGCCCGTGAATTGAATGTTCATTTCTCTACCATAAGCCGTCTCCAAAGGCGCTTCAGAGAATTTGGCAGTACATCCAACTGGCCTCACAAAAGGAGACTAGTGTTGTCAAAAGAACAGACTTCGGTACCAAGTCGGTACTGAAATTTTAAATGTGATGCTTTGAGCGGAATTATAAACGCGTTTGATTGGCCATTGTGTTCACAAGCTCATCGGATATGTCTTTGATTGGCTACAATGATCAACGCACGGGAGCGTGATCAACGCACGGGAGCGTTAGAAAGCATTTTCAAAAGCGTCATTGGACCGATCCGCTGATAGACGCCTGCTTTCAAATGCTTCCGTGTGTATCTGTTAAGCGCTCGGTGAAAAGCATCATTGATGTATATTTACAACATGTTTTTGAAGCGCTGATCATCGTAGCCAATCACAGATATATGTGATGAGCGCTGTTGAGCCTGAATGACCATTGTACTCATAAGCTCAAGACGCCACATTTTTAAAATTTCAGTATCGATTTGGTACCGAAGTCTGTATTTTTGACAACAATTTCCTCAGACATGTGTAACACACCATCCCAGGACCTCCACATCAAGCATCTTCATCCCCAAGATCGCCTGAGACCAGCCACCCGGACAGCTGCTGCAACAATCGGTTTGCATAACCAAAGAATTTCAGCACAAACTGTCAGAAAGCATCTCAGGGAAGCTCATCTGCATGCTCGTCGTCCTCATCGGGTCTCGACCTGACTGCAGTTCGTCACTGTAACCGATTTGAGTGGCGGAAATGCTCATATTCGATGGTGTCTGGCACTTTGGAGAGGTGTTCTCTTCACGGATGAATCCCGGTTCATGCACTGTTTGCTGATGTCAACGTTGTGGATCGAGTGGCCCATGGGTTATGGTATGGGCAGGTGTATGTTATGGACAACGCACACGGGTGCATTTTAGTAATGGCATTTTGAATGCACAGAGATACCGTGACGAGATCCTGAGGCCCATTGTTGTGCCATTCATCCACGACCATCACCTCATGTTGCAGCATGATAATGCACGGCCCCATGTCGCAGGGATTTGTACACGATTCTTGGAAGCTGAAAACATCCCAGTTCTTGCATGGCCAGCATACTCACCGGACATGTCACCCATTGAGCATGTTTGGGATGCTCTGGATCGGCGTATACAACAGCGTTTTCCAGGTCTTGCCAGTATCCAGCAACTTCACACAGCCATTGAAGAGGATAGGACCAACTTTACACACGCCACAATCAACAATCTGATCAACTCTATGTGAAGGAGATGTGTTGCTCTGCGTGAGGCAAATGGTGGTCACACCAGATACTGACTGGTTTTCGGACCCTCCCAATACAGTAAAACTGCACATTTTAGAGTGGCCTTTTATTGTGGGCAGCCTAAGGCACACCTGTGCAATAATCATGCGGTCAAATCAGCATCTTGATATGCCACACCTGAGGTGGATGGATTATCTCGGCACAGGAGAAGTGCTCACTAACACAGATTTAGACAGATTTGTGAACAATATTTGAGAGAAATGGGCCTTTTGTGTAGCTCATGAAAAATGGGGGCAAAAACAAAGTGTTGCGTTTATAATTTTGTTCGGTGTATATAGTTGCATTGTATTAAAATCCATCTACCTCTATTATCCTACGCTATATTTGAGCAACGTAAAGCAATTGAGGTTCCTCAGACGCTTTAAAAGCTTGATATATTTTTGCTGTTTTAAAGCAAACTTGTACATTAATTAATTAAGAGTGCTGTTGGAGCTGACATGTACAATTTGCAGGTTTTATGCAGTTTTAATCTATAATTCAATAAGATCAGGCATGATTTATCTGCTTAATTACTCTCTGATATTAGCAATTAAACTCCAGCTTTGAATTAAATCTCAATCACACGCTTATAATTAATGGACTAGCGTTTTTCTCATAGGTTGCTTGTGTGTCGAGGGCTCCTTGCAGGCTTGCTGCTCTTTGTTTGAATTGATGCAATCAAACCTGGGTCTGTTTTTGTGTGTTTGTTTGTTTTCAATCAGGTTTCTTGATAATGTTAACCTAGTTACGGGCCACCAGATAAGACAGGTCCTGCTTTTTCCTTGCAATTTCAAGACAAAGTTATTGACGTTATATGAAGGTATTTTTCAGTTGTTTTGAGGTACAGTTTGACACAAGGAGTATATCAGAGAATGTTCGTATAATATTAATAATCTGCATTTATATTTTTCTAAATTATTATAATGCATTTAACATTGGTTAAAATAGTTTGTAATGTGTTTTAATGCATTATACTTTCTAAAGGTGTGTTCAGGTAAATTACTTCATGTAACCATAACAGGCGTTAATACTGCATGTAACATAAAGGCTTAATGATTTTCTAAAGTGCGCACAATATTTACAATAAGCAATTGACACTTTCAATATTTCTAATGCAATGACTAGAACTAACAAGAAATCTAGAAATTGTGTCTTAATGCATCCTTACTTTCTGTGGCATCAGTGTATTGTAACTTCCAGAAAACTCACAGGGAACTTATTAATGTTGTTTAGCAGGTTTGCCTGCCTGTAACAACCCTTTTGTCTCTGTCTAGAGATGTCTATATAGATAGATAGACAAACAGACGGGCATTATTGATCCCTGAGGGGAATTTTTAATACAAAAACGTCTCTATACATTCACATGTTGCAATCAAAGAAGACAAGATGGTACACGACAGCCTGACATATGTTGAGAAACATGAACGTGCGAAACAATATCTTTATTTAGCCACGTGAAAGATAACTCTTCAACGGTTAGTTTTGTGATTCCAGATCAACACGTTCATGGCAAAGCAACAGTTTTAGTGAAGCATTGCTGTGAATGGTGTAACGGCACAGATGCTCTCTATCGCCCCCTTGAGTTGGGAGGTCAGGAGTGTTTGCATGCATGAAATGTTTATAGCCTGAGGATGAAGGCATGAGGAGTGTTTGCTTGACCACATCTGTGCAGAACGGATGTGTTTCTGTGTGTATAGAGTTCATCTGGGGCTCTGGCCTCATTTTCTCTTCCTCCACGCCAAGACCATTTGAATAAATACTAGGAGCCAGTCTATTTGCATAGTAAGATATCCAAAAAGGCATCCGTTCTTGGCCTATTTTTGGCCTGTTTTTATTTTTTTTTATTTTGCTTATTGTTGCAGAAGATTCACATATGCTGTGCGAACGCATTAATATATTTCAGCCAACAGATGGACTTGACGCGCATACGGCGAGTCCAATTCCTTCACTCGTACATCCGCAAACCCCACACGCGTTCGCTCGCAGACGAAAACAGGTTTGAACATACTGTATTATCTTTTGAATTGATCTGCATGACACTGTCTGCCAAAGCTGAGCCGGTGCCAGATTCAGGAGGGGCGGTAGAGAAGGAAACAATAATGCTTTGTCTGTCGAACACTGAAGCCCTCTGCCTGACATCAAGATGTTTGTTTCTCGCTTTTGTTTTACTTCAACGCGCTCAAGACTGAAGCCATAACAATGGATTAGCATCTTTATTTAAAAACAATGGAAAAGAGTGGAAAAGAAAGCATGGCTGTTTAACATCTGCCCCCAGACTGCGGTTTCTGACAGGCGTCCGTGTGAGCGACAGTCCAGGAGTTTGTGTGTTTGTTTAATGGAGACCGTATCTCTAGCGAGACTTGCTGACTTGTTTGAGAAAGGCAGTGAACGATGTGATGACTGATAAGCGAGAGGGCAGAGCACTGATCTGGAGACAGCGCTGACAAAGATATCAGCTGATCGGACATCAGCATTTACATAATATACTAAATATATAGTGTGCAAGATTAGGATTAGTGCGTCTCAACTATAGTATGACACAGTGTCCGGAAGCTTTTTCTTTTGTGTGTGTAATTTAAGGTGTACTGTATGTCGAGAGATATGTATAAGATTATATACTGTAGATAAAACGTGCGTTGTTGTTAATATTTAAAGAACTTAAAAATATATATATTTATAATTTCTTTCTCTTTTAACATCTTAAAATATATCTTTATTTTTTATATAATTATACGCTCTCTCTCCTCTCTCTCTCTCTTCTATCTAATCTATCTACTATCTATCTATCTATCTATCTATCTATCTATCTATCTATCTATCTCTATCTCTCTCTTCTCTAAAATTCTCTCTTCTCTCTCACTACTCTTTCTCTCTCTCTCTCTCTCTCTCTCTCTCTCTCCTCTCCTATCTCTCTCTCTATCTCTCTCTCTAATCTCAATATATATCTCTCTCTCACTATCTCTCTCTCCCCTCTACTCTCTCACTTCCTTCTCTCTCTCTCTCTCTCTCTCTCTCTCCTCTACTATATTATATATATATATACTCATACTATATATACCCCAACTATATCCTCGTGTGTGTGTTATATATATATATATATATATATATATATATATATATATATATATATATATATATATATATATATATATATATATATATATATATATTTAGTCATTTATATTTCTTTGTTTTTATTTATAAAATAAATAAATGTAAAAAAAAGTTAGTATAATTCTTAGGGTCTATTCTATGTCGACAATACATGCTTTATTTATCTTTATTTTAATATAATGATTACATTTTCTGGCCTTTCAAAATCTTTCTCAATTGAGTATCTGCTCAGCATTGTTTCCTTTCCATTTTTTTCTAGTTATATCGATGGTATAAAATGTAAATTGATCTGCTCAGATGCCGTTTAATGCCGTCGCCCTCACTTGGTACCATAAAAAAGTGTGATTTGTTATTTAGTTAGAAAGTTATTGCCCTCTTAAATATCTTTGATTTCCTCACCTTAAAATAGCCTCCCGCTTTTTCTTGATGGGTCTCTCGACTGTACTTTAAATGCGGATCAGTAGTTTAAACCACAGCAAGCAAGTTTCCCACAACCTCGGCCAGAACTACTGTAGTCTGGAAAGTTTTCCTGTCCATCACTAGCCAAGTACACAGTTTTAGTGCGTAGTAGAAGTATATGAACTGGGATGCCGGTGGCGATTTGGGACGGGACGGTCTCCGAGGAGTCTGAGTCCTGGCAGAACGGGGTGAGCGAGGGAGCGATAAGGAGAAAATGAGATAATAAAAAGGTGTGGATGGTGCCATGTGACTGTGATGTGGAAAAGCGCAACTGTCTGGGGCTCCTGAACTCAATCCCAAGGTTATTAATGTGCTCGCTGGCATCTCGCGCAGGGCGAGGGACATAAACGCCACGCTGTTCTCTCACAGTTGTGTCCTGTGCGTGTCTCATTGGCAGCTTGTGACCGCTCGGCCCTCACACACACACTGTCCTGCTTAGTTGGGTGAATCTTACGCATGAATTCAGCCATTGTGTGCAAGAGAAATATTTTTATCAGAATGCACCACTGCTATTTATACCTCGAACACAATGGAGGCTCTGGTGGACCCGCTCGTCCCGCACCGCTTGACCCGTCACACAACCTCACTCTTTATGGACATTTGGGTAACATGCGCTTGAAAATGGGTGAATTGCACTCATGTCAAGAACATTTTGTGTTCATATTTCACATCAAATGGATAAATAAAATAAATTTGGCTTGAAGAAAATTGTTTTAATAAAAAAAAAAATTATAAAAAAAGAAAAAAAATATATATATATAATTTTTTTTTTTTTTTTTTTTTTTTTTTTTTGGTGTGAAATGTGACCTGGATATGTTTTCTTCTTCTGAGATTCACTAGAAACACTACTAGTGAAATCTATCAATTATTTGTATTAGACAATGAAATGGAAATCAAATACAGATGCTGAAGTCTCCTGATGTTTTAAAAAAAAAAAAAAAAAAAAAAATTAAAAAAAAAAAAAATAATAATAAAAAAATCTTTTAAATTTGGCTTAATTATCAAATAAAATATTAAAGCTTAATTTTTATATTATTATTTTATATTATTATAATATTTTTTTCAGTTAAATTTGACTTTTATTTTGGGTTTTCAGGACAAACATCTGGAGACTTGAGCATCTCCATTTGATTTCCATTTAATTGCCTAATAAAAATAAATGATGGATTTCACTAGTGATTCTTTCATACGGCTACAAGATAAATCTCTCACAAAAAGGCAGAAAAAAAGTCCAGGTCACATCTCACACCAAAAATAAAACATATTTTTTTTTTTTTATCTAGTTATTTTTTATTTTTTTGTATTATTTATATTATTATTATTATTATTATTATTATTAAGTGATTGAAACCATTTCTCATCAAAGATCTCATTGAGCTCAGATCTACTTACTGTACGTCAACTTCTGACTCATTATTACTCATTTTTATTTCTCAACAAACAAAGTTGATGCATATTGAAACCACTAAGCAATTTACTTTTCCTCAGTAGGTTTTAACATCATGGCTAGCCAAGCTGTAGTCAGTGTTAGTTATACATGACTAGTTTTCTATCTCCATATCCTTCAATAATGCGCATTATCCTTTATAGTGTTTGACAGAATTGGCCAAACAAAAGCTGGTAAAGTTCCCGTATGCAGGCGACTCTCTGCGAGCGCGCTCTGTTTATGGTAAGACAGTGGAAGAAATGCAATTGGACAAATACAAACGCTTTTTCAGGCCTTCAAGGCCCAGAGAGCATTACACTATCAGTGTGGCTGTCCAATGTAAAAGAGTTTATTGTTGTGTTTGTTCTATAACGCTGCAGCATTAATGCTAATACCTCTGTTGACTCTTTACGGTTTGGTTGCATGGTGATTTATTTATTTTTTTCTTCTTCCGGTGGCTCGTTCTTTGGCTCAGCGGGATTTGTTTGCCGTTTTATCCGCAGATGTTTGATTGAGGATTATTTTAC
>CM070831.1:2562101-2632101 GCA_036326025.1 Chrosomus eos | reverse complement strand
CAAATTATGAAAAAGGAATCTTCATTTTATAAAATTACATATTATTGTTTACTATTTGTTTACTATTTTTTATTTGTATTTATAAAATACAAAATAAAATAACCAATTATTGTTTACTAATTTGATTTTTTTGGGTTGAGGCAATAAATAAACTAAAATGAATAACAAATATATAATAATATATATATATATATATATATATATATATATATATATATATATATATATTATATATATATATATATATATATATATATATATATAATATATATATATATAATTATTATTTATTATATATTTTTTTTATCAAATTAGTAAACAATAATTTGTTATTTTATTTGTAAATGACTCAAACCAGAAGATCAAATTAATAAACGAATGTCTCTCATATTATTTTATTTTAAAAAGTATAAAATACAAAATGCCATGCATTACTGTGATTTTTACCTGGGTTAAAGAGTTTTTAGGTGTGACATGATGGTAAGAGAGTTTTTTGCTGATCTAACACACTCCTAATTTCCTTCAGTGTGTAAAACTACACTTCAGCTTTAATCACTGCATGCCAGTTGTTGACCTCGATGTCTTGTACTTGCTCATGTCCCCTTTATTTCTGCCTATTATATTCCGGTGTCTTTGAAATGTTATCAGGAGACTAGTGCACTTGCAAAAAATGTTATCAAGCGTTCCTGTTCCCTTCGGGAATGTCCCCGGAAAAGCCGCCTGTATAGTGTATGGAAAGCAGCAGCTGCTGCGACAATGACCCAAACTCACACACAATGGCACATTTCAGAGCTAATGTGTCATGTGTTTAGATCAATGTGAAAGTGGCCTAAACACAGACACCGATAGCACATCTCTCACAGGACAAACACACACACACACACACACACACACACACACACACACACACACCGTGAGTCTGTGTTTACAGTGTTGAGCTACAGCGTTTCAATAGGGCTTGATAAGCAATCATCAGACCGCCACTTTTAATGTGAATATTCTGATGAAAGAGTGTGTGTTCACGTGAACATTAATGAGAACAGGTAAAGCTGTAATACTGGAGCTGTGAAGAAAATCACATATCATCATTTATCAGTCATATTACGGCTATTTTTGCTGGAAAATCTTTTCATCATCGCCTTTAATTTGATCTATTTTATTATAGAATTAATGACTCTAACTTTTATGTTTAGTTCCATAATGGAATAAGACTAAAATATCAATTTATTCTTAACAAATCAAGTCTGACATTAATACGGAAACTTGAAAATATTAAACGAATGTTTTATTTTATTGACTCAAACAAAAGATTAAATTATTCCTAACAAATTAATAAGTTGGACATCAGTGCAAAAACATCCAATTATTATTTTATTTATTTTTTATTTATTTTTTATTGCAGTGGACTCACTCCAAAAGATCAAATTATTAAACGATGTTTTTCTCATTTATTTTATGTGACTTTACTTTACCTTTTACTTAATTTAATTTAATTTTGATTGTAATTGACTCTAACCAAAATATCAAATTATTAAACAATGTTTCTCTCAGTTTTTACTTTACTTTAATTTACTTTATTATTTTAATTTATTTTATTTTTGATTTGTAATGGACTCGAATCAAAATATCAAATTATTAAACAACAATGTTTCTCTTTTATTTAATTTTTGATTGTAATAGACTCAAAACAAAAGATCAAATTAACAGGAATGTTTATCTTTTATATTATTTTTTATTTTATTTTATTTCGGGCACAATGAACTCAAACCAAGAGAGAAAAATTCTGACATCAATGTAAAAACTTTAAATAAATACATTCTAAACACTTCAAAACCAATATTATAAAATGTATATTTCAGACTGATTGACCCTTTCCCATTTTTTTTTTGTTTTTTGGGGCATAATGAACTCAAACCAAGAGAGAAAAAGTCTGACATCGATGTATTTATTTGAAGTTTTTACATTCTTAAAGACTTGAAAAGGAATGTTATAAACCGTATATTTGCGAGTGATTGACCCTTTCCTTGTGTGTGGTGTGTGTTTGTCATCAGACTCATCAGCACCCGTCCTCTCAGCTCCAAGCCCAGCTGCCCCTGCCTCACCCCTCCCAGCCTCCGCTATCCCAGCAGCCCTTGCAGCAGACGGGCCCTCGCCTGCCCCCCCGACAGCCCTCCATGGCTTCCCCGGCCGAGACGGAGGACGAGAACCGATGCAAGAGCCGCCAAGCCAACCGGATCTCCATGGAGGCGCTGGGGATCCTGCAGAGCTTCATTCAGGACGTGGGCCTGTATCCCGACGAGGAGGCCATACACACACTCTCGGCTCAGCTCGACCTGCCCAAACACACCATCATCAAGTTCTTCCAGAACCAGCGCTTCTACATCAACCACGCCGGCAAGCTGAAAGAGCCCGTGGGCTTCCCCTCGAGCATCAACCACAAGGACGAGGGCCTGACGGACTTCAAGGACAGCGAGTTGATGACCGAGCTGGACGAGAGCGTTCAGACCAACAACAGCATGTTCTCCGTCAAACTGGAGGAACACCTGGCCAACGAAGCGCACGCCATGGGACCGGCCCAAACGGAGCAGGAGGCCAAAGAGTGACGGACCTCCGTGATCCCGACCTTCATCTCGTCTGTGTTTTTCCCATGAGCCAAACTGTAAGACTTTTTACACCAGACTGAATAACACACAGATGATTAACTTTCACCGTTTTTTTGTAATGCGTGGATTATTTCACTGTAAAGACTCGTGCATCATTTCAATAATCTGCACAAACAAAATGTAAAAAAAAAAAAAAATGTAAAAAAAAAAAAATTCTTAAAGGATGAGTTCACTTTTAAATGAAGAAAAATCATTTTTGAAAACCAGTTTCTTATGAAGTGAATGGCGATTTGGGCTGTCGAGCTTCAAAAAGCATTATAAGTAGACATAAATAGTCCGTACAAGAAACCGAACACACTTTATAGCACGGTAACTGTGTATATATATATAAACAGTATGATTATGTTTGCTGCAAATGCAACTTATTTTATTTTATTCGTAATGTACTCAAACTGAAAGATCGAATTATTCATAACAAACTAATACGTTAATCAGTGCAAAAAATTATTAAGCAAGAATTTTACTCTATTTAAATGTATTTTTTATTTTATTTTATTAACTTATTGGACCAATAGAAATCAAGTTTGACATCAGTCAAAAATTTTAAATGATCAAGCACTCAATTTAAATAACCGAAATATCACTGTATTAGTCATTTTATATCATATTACCAGAACATCACAACACGGTAATCTGAAGCCGCATGAGTGTGTGTGTGTGTGTTACGGCCCCAGTTCTCATTCACTTCTATTGTGTAGAAATCTTCTTTAAAGATGAGCAAAACATGAACTCTTCCTTTAAGCGGACGTATGTCGCTGTGGATATTTGCCGACTGCACTTGTTATCTGTTGTTTTTACACTGATTTTAAACTACTGGTTTTAAAAAAAAAAGGAAAGTCAATGGAGTTTGATAGACTTTGATGTTTACGTACGTGATGTTAACTGGATTTTTATATAAAAAAGAAAAGAAAATGCATGAAATTGGAGACGAGGGGTAGACGAAGCACTGAATCTCACGGATCGATGACCTGCAGGGAAACCGGGGAAATCGTAATATTATTTGCTTTGAAGAAATATAAATATATATATATATATATATACATAGACATATATTAACTGTAAAAAAGTATACAGTCTTAAAGAAACTATGCCAACAAATGCCTTGTACTATATGGCACTGCCGATGTTAGATTATTTTGCAAACTTTGGTCACTGTAAAATCCTGGAATTCCACCGTTTCAAATGTGAATCTCGACTCGTTCGGTTCTCATCATCGTCCTGCATTATTTATTGTTTTGCGTTCTGATGTAATTACGTTTTCGAAGCACTTCCGTCATTCGGCGCTTTTCGTTTTACTGATCTTTTTTCTATTTATAAATGTAATTTTGATGGGCAGTAAAATCAGAAGTGTCTTAACGTTTTAAATGGAAACATGTGCTTTAACAGTTGCCTAAAAAAAGTGCTGTATGTCAAGCAACTCATGCTACGAGCTTCACGATTAATGTTGTATGCAATTTTTACTATCATGCAAATAAGCTTAGGTAAATGACTAACCTATAGACCACCTTAGAGAGAAAAACATATGCAATTTGTGTGAAATCGATGTTTGCAATGTGTCTTCCTTTGGTTAACGATCCAATTCAAAGCTATTCCTGTATAAATATGATGTATAAAAAAAGTGGTTCTTTTTTTATGAGTTTATTGCAATGAGAACACCAGTTATTTTGTTACGACTGACTGTTTTATAAGTGTTTCTTGGTTTCTTTACGCAGAAATGTTCTAACTAGGAGTGGTTACTGATTGTTAATGACACGATTAAACTGTTTGTATTGTACTCCGGGATCTTTGCGTTAATGTGCATTAAAGAATATCCACAGCGCAGGCGCATCAGCTGGTCTTTCACTACAGTATTAAAGTGTGTATGAAGTGTTTCTGAGACTCGATCCTCGATGATCTCGAAGCATCACGGCGTTTCTTGCACGCGTTTTCAGCCAGAAATATCATTTTCTGATGTTGTTTCAGGATAAGGGGACGTTCCAAACCATTGAATATCCAGCAAATGACTGTGTTATTAATGACGTCCTTTTGTTTTGGCGAACTTTGTATATGCATATACGTGTGGCAGGAGATGAACGCAAGTATGTAGATAACTGTAATATAGATAAAACGTGAAAAATACGCAACTTTCTGCTGAACTACGGCACAATCGTTTGTTGTCAGACTGACTGACAGCGGTTTGTAATTATTGCAAGTGGGGAAAATAACTTTCTTTTCCTTTTAAAGTATGTGAAGTTTAATATTTTAATGTGTACATTAGCAGGCATCAAATTTCATGAAAATGTCAAATAAAATTCCTTATACCACGAGGCCCTCGACTGAAATGTATTCTAATGACAGACGAGATTATCCTGTTTCTGTTTATTTAGATCACAACATTTCCATTGATCGCTTGAATGTTCTTAAGACAAATTTACAATAAAGAAATGTTCTCCCTATTTTATCACTAACTACTCCTGAAAACAACCTGGCCATATACTTAATATATAAGTATAATGAGTAAGAATAAGTAGAATAAGTTTAAGTAGAAGTGATAAAATAACAATATAATAAACAACTAAAAATAAAACAACCATCAGATATTTATAAAACATTTGCAAAATCAAGCAATATTTAAGTAAGGTCCATATTTCAGATTTCACCTCTTATATATATATATATATATATATATATATATATATCGGTATATTTTTTTTTTCCAGATTGTGATATTTTCTGTCTCAAAACCATAAATGCAGCACAATATAAACTCTATTAGAAGAAAAAACAACATTAACAGTAATTCAAACCCCAACAACTGAACAGTTCTTTACATTAGTCCACTTTGCGTCTTCGTATCCGTGCTTTGAGAATACTTTGAATAAATAAAGAGGTTTTACAACAGGTTGACTGAATAATAGCAGGATTTGGGAGAATGCAACATTACCCATCAGCCCCTGCACAGTACATCACACAATAGAAACACAATAAAGTCATTCTGATCATGTGATCTCTCTGAAATCAAGCTCTCTGTCTTCACGAACTCACGGCTGAAGGGTCCGGCCAACATCACATCAACACTGACACATGTTTTCAACATTGATAATAATCATAAATGTTTCTTGAGCATCAAATCATCATATTATAGTGATTTCTGAAGGATCATGTGACACTGAAGATAAATAAATAACAATTTACTGTATATTCACAATCACATATAATGTATGTTGGGTAAATGACTTGTGAAATCAATTTTATTAGCATTAGCGTTAGTGTCATAATGTAAAATACTAAAACAACTAGTATTTAAAATTGTTTTGACAATTTAGTTAAATAATTGAACAACTGATGACAGACAAAGCAGAATAAATGTATTCTTTGACTTATATACAGCCATATGAATGTTTACATATTTAATTTACCATATTTTAATTAAAGATTAGTGATTTCACTCAGTTAGCTTACAGATTTGAACGAAAACCAAAGATGTCTGATATGTACATCTAGTTCATGAAATTATTGGATAGTAACCCATTACAAGTATGAAATTAAATAAATAAGACTTGTAACTACACTGTAAAAAATATTTTAGCAATTTAGTTATTTCAACTTATTTTTTTGTCTGGACAATCTAGTTATCTCTACACAAAAAAATAAGTTGAAATAACTAAATTGCTAAAATATTTTTTACAGTGTACATGTCACGATGGCCATCTTACCATAAACATCTAATATTAACTTTTCCCCCCTTGAAAATAAAAACTATAATTGTTACACTACAAATCTTAAAACATTACCACAAGAAAGTTTTTCCACATTACTTTTATTTAAAGACTTTTATTTGTTTATTCTTTTTTATATTTAAATACCAATATAAAAATTCACAGCAATAAACAGCAATATTTAACTAATTACATTTGCATTTAATTATTTTCATACTTTCCCAGTGCACTTTCCCAAATATTTTAGAGCGATGACGCAAACGAATCAGCGTTTTAATGGATTCTTAAAGGATTCGTTGAACTGATTCACCAACGCAAGTTTCATTTGGAGATCCAGAAATTACCTGCATTTGTTTAGTGAAGATAAGAACCAGTTACCTTTCTTTTCCTATTTCACCGAAGGTAAAAGAAGTTCACTTCAAAGTGATGAATGAGATTTATCCATGTAACAACTTCTTGCATCAAAGATTTAATATGGATGTGAATATTTGTACTTTCTGACACTGAAACCGCAGAACATCTCTTCTTCTCTTGTAGTGTAACCCAGGCCTTCTGGGATGCTTTTCAGTACTGAATCATGTACGATACACAAAATATCCCAATTTTAACATATGAACATATTTGGACTTCAAATGGAGAACAGAACAACTGAGTTTGGAGTGAATAATCTGATTTTAATGTCCAAATATTTCATACACAAATGTCGATTTCTTAAAACATCCCCTGTCTTTAATGCCTTTTTAAATGATATAATTCAGTATAAACAATCCCTGAAATGTTGCAAAACAAAAAAAGCCCTAATTTTTCATGAATACTTATGCAAACTCATTCTTTAGTGTCTACTGTTAAAGTCCCTTTGGTCTCTTTTCCCTTTATTTATGTTTGTTTGTTTGGTTTTTTTTTTTTTTTTTTTTTGGAAAATTTAGTTTTACTCCATGTTCAATTCATGTTGTAAGATTGGTTGAATATGATTGCAATGTGCCTTGTTGTATGTTTAATATGAATCTTTAAAGAAAAAAAAAAAATTAAAAGTTTGATTTGGAGACGCCGTTTAAAACATCGCGAGAGCGATTAAAGAGAAGACACTCCAAATGCGTCTGAATCGCTCTCGCGATACTTTGATGTCGCTTCAAGTCGAACACAACTCACGTCACGCGACGAGAAGGATTGTACTGGAAGCAAAAGTGTGGCAGAGTTGAGTAGTAAAACTGCCAGTTGTCACCAGTTAGAACGAAGTGGATGAAAATGAACAGCATACATGAGCGTAAGTCGATGAATGCTAATGCTAGAACTGATGTCTGTCATCTGATTTGCATTTTCTCTTGAATTGTTTGTTATGGAACAACTGACGCGCAGGGATCCTTTTCACAAACTATGACGTGTTTTAACGGTCATCATTGAGACATTGACGTAAATCATGCAAAGTTTTTTTTTATTTTTTCATATTTCATTTTTTTATTTTTATTTATAACAGTCATACATTTATATCAACATAATGTGTATTATATTGCATAAAATTGCAAGAAACTTGCGCTGCTGTGAGAGTGTTTCTAAGGCTGTGGGAGTGATTTGAGAGTTGATCAAATGGGAACACAAAGTTGGGTTAGTTTTAATTAAAAAAATGTATGTAGTTCACGAGAAGTTTACCCAATATGACGACTTCCCGGGAATGTGAAAAAAGGCCCATCGCATATTCTCTTGAATTTCAGACTGATCTCATGAAACTGCGTATGACACGCCAATTCGTATTTCCATTTTTTATATAATGTAGTAGGGCTTATTGAAAAACTGGCGTTCATGTTATGTTAAGGTTTGATAACAAAACATTTGTATTTATAACAATACTCAATTTTAATTAACACTCAAATTTAAACTAATGTAGTTTTTGTTGTTGTTGTTATGGGTTATTTTGGTCAAGAACAGTTATCTGACCGACTAAATGATCATTCACAGTTTGTGTTGGACTTATGTTGTTCTGTCTGCCTTCAAATCTTTGAAATATTTTCAGAGTTTTGTTGATGCCATTAACCTTGTAAACTTTGATAAATCTAGTGATTGTTTAGTTTTGAATATACAGGGTCAATGTGAAAGGACAGATATAAATCCATCCTGTCATATTTAGCTGTCAGTGTAGTCCGTTCAGAGAACACTGATGTAATGCTTCAAATGATGAACCCCGTTGTTATAAATTGCCCCGCTTTCTTTTTCAAAATCTGGGTCACTTGTAGGGTCTGAAATCAGCAAACGGGCTCAGCTGGGCTTCTTAATGACCTAATGGATAATCATGTTTCTTTTTCTGCCTTCACTTATTCTTTACATAACATAAGAAAGAAGGCCACGTTTAACTCGGTTATATTTCAGGATGGCATCATCGTTAAACAAATTTTTTAGTGTCGTTAAGGAATGATGTATTGACTTAACCCCAAATTGCATTGAAAAAAACAAAGCTCTCATAACAACTGTAACCTCTATATGTGTTTCATTTTATGAGCTCTAAAAAAAGCTAGCTTAATTTAATTATTGACTACCATAATTATTTTAATAGCATTTTGTAAGATCAAAAACTGACCTTTTGCACCTTTAGGCCAGACAGCTTCTGAGTTTTTCATTGTTGTTGAATGTAAATTCATGTTCCAGTTGTAATTTCAAGTTCATTTCATAATGGCGTGGAGTAAGTGTGTGTTCACGCGCAATTTTCATAGGAATGAATTGAAAACGCTCGCTCTGCTCCGCGCCGTTATGAATGCCCGTGTGGCCATGTGCATTTTACTCTCGCTTTTGAATTAGCGAGGTGCAAAAGAGGGAAAAACTCCAATGTCCCCCGGTATTACCTTATATGATGTATATAAATTTCCTCACCGTCACATCCTTAGTGTACAGTAGGACTTTCTACTTTCAGCCAAACACAATCTGGGTTATATTAAAAAATATCCAGGCTTTATAATGGGAGTGAATGGTGCCTTAGATTTTAAAAGTGCATCCATCCATCATAAAAGTAATCCATACGACTGCAGGAGTTAATAAAGGCCTTCTGAAGCGAAGCCATGTGATTTGTATTCATACCCATATTTATAACTTTATAATCTAAAATCTCTTCTGGTAACGGCCGCACGCAAGTCGAGTTCCTTCAGAAGCGTGACCTCTGACCCGAAGCTTTCCGTATTGATGAACGTGGTAATGCAGAGGATCAAAACAAATCAATGGTCACAAATTAGAAGACTAAAACGATCATTTTTAAAAGAGAAATGTGGGAGAAGTGTGAGTTTGTGTTTGTTTGAACCGCGAGAGGCGTCTACTCTCACCTGAGCTTACGCTACTCCTACATCATGTGTCGGGTCAGAGGTCATGCGTTGGGTCAGAACTAGACTTGTGTACGGCCGTTACTGGAAGCCAAGTCAAGTCACTTTTTATTTATATAGTGCTTTTTACAATAGGATATTTTTTAATATAACTTGTATTGGCTGAAAGAAGAAAGTCACCTAGGATGGCTTGAGGGTGAGTAAATTATGGGATAATTTTTGGGTGAACTAACCCTTGAAGTCAATTTTGACAGTAAAATATTACATTTAGAGGCAAAAATCCTCTTTTGCCTTTTTTGCAGCATGTAGGCCTATTCTGTACAAAGTGTGCACACTTTTGCATGCATGAAAGATCCAGATGATGTACTGCGTTTGTCAAGATGTGCAACCAATACTGCTATTTGTCATGTTTTATTTGCCCTAGGGTTGTTCCGAACTCGCTTTCTTTCTTCTGTGAAAAACAAAGGAGATGCTGAATGCATATTGTCTCACATACTACTTTTTTGAAAAATTATTAGACAGCACAAAGTGGCCCTGGTTTACGTTACGTTACGTTACGTTACGTTAAGTTACGTCACGGCGCTAGCTGGAGGCAAAACAAAGTGAAAACTGGAGGCGGCCAATACAAACCAGCACAGATTCGGCTACATAATAAGGAGCTTAAATTATTATTATTATTAAATGTCATCTTGTTGTGTTGTTTTTGGTGCAAAAATCGCCTACAGGCTTCAATTTGAAATTTTATCACTTAATGTTTTCTAAATTATTGTGATTATTTGTGAATCCTCTATGATTGTTGTTGTGATATATTGTGATAGACATTTTGAAGAACCTGGTAAGAAAGAATAATCAAGTACATAGTTAATATAATTTTAATACATAAAAAATATTTTTATTTCTAGAAAATATTCACATCATTAAAATTGCACTGTAATGTCACTCTTTACATTGTGGTCTTTGGCACTGGCTGTACTGCGGAATGTAACGTTACCACAAGTCTTGTACGTGACCATTCATCACATAGTTATAGGCATAAAGATTTATATGCCCTCAGTTTCTCTTTACGCTCGGTTTCTCTAAGGTAGGTGTAGAAGTCAGGCCACTCGACCGAGGTAACGTTAATCTCATAGACTGTAAAAAATATGGACAAAGCATCTGTGACATCACCCATAGACTTTCTGAATAACGGTTTTGAAGCCGTTTATGGGGGGTATGGGCGGCGCCATCTTTGAAAATCTTGGGAAATCCTAACCCCGCCCACCTTCTGGCCAATCCATATATGGGTAAAAGGGCGGGCTTTGTGTGAGACTGAGCCGGCCGGTGGACACGCCTCTTCAGTCAAGCAGCCTCAGCTATCTGTAATATTACTATTGCGAGTGTACACAAATATAAGTAAACACTTTGCAGATTGAATGTCCTATATGAACAAAATGACGGAGTATGTTTTTTTGTTTCCACTGTTCGATCGCGCCCGCGCAACACACACACAGACATATTTCGATCGTGTTTGCGTCTCTCTCTCTCTCTCTCTCTCTCTCTCTCTCTCTCTCTCTCTCATCACTCACTCACTCACTCACTCACTCACTCACTCACTCACTCACTCACTCACTCACTCACTCACTCACTCACTCACTCACTCACACACACACACACACACACACACACACACACACACACACAGTTCAATCGCGCCTCTCTCTGAGGCGATTTAATGCTAACTGTTGCAGTGCCACTGCCCACAAACATTGATGATGCTAAATACAAATACTGCTAACTACGTGAAATAGTAGTGGAATGTCACTTACCGGGAAAAATGGAGCGAAGTAACTTACTCCTACAGTGTCGGTTAGTGCAGTTTATAGCAGAGCAACCCATTTTATGTACGATATTTCAATACAAATGTTCAGAAAGGATACAGAGGTGGTTTGATGTGTTGGGTCAGATCATGGCCGAGACGTCAAATTTCAGGAGTTCCACTCGGCGCAGACAGTAATCAGCTGTCAATCACAGTTAACCACGCCCTTATTTGTCATACATTTTATATCTAAATACGATCTAAACTAACGAGTTAGAAAAAAATTCACCCCTCTCACAGTTGTCAGGCACTCGGAACTTATTGAAAAATACAATAAAAGTCCATGGGACCAACCTGTAAAAACATGAATTTATGCTGTGAAAACGGACATTTTAACATGGGGTCTATGGACTTTTGGGACCGGCCCCTAGCGGAGTTTACATGTATTGCAGTTTTTCGCACTTCCGGGTAGGCTTAATCTATCATATTAGAATGTTGCCGCTTGGTTAATCCTGTCCATTATTGAGTGAGCGTGTAACGGCTACGGGTCAGCCAATCTGGTTCCGTCCGTTAAAATTAACTTTTGCAAATAACAATCGTGGTCCTGGACAGTGAGTGACCTTGCACATTAAGATAAAATCTGATTTTCTCCAGTCATTTTTAAAAAAAAAGCTAACAAAACTTCCAGAGGGATCGTTCTGCCTCTAAGCTCCGCCCACAGAAAAACGTCACCATGTTTACCAACTGAAAAGGGGTCTATAGGAGAGATCTGTTGCACAAGCTCTCAGCACAGCTGGATGGCCCGATAGACCAGTAAGAGCCTACCAGTCCACACAGCCTGATAGATGTGAAGCTTTCGTGGCTCCTCTGAGCAAACATCTGAAGAAGAGGCAGGCTGGACTCAAAACCTCAGCCAGAATCAGAGAGGTCACCTGCCATGAGTCAGATACACACGAGATGCTGCAAAAATAGGTCAAGGTGTTTGCATGTATACTCTGCAAAGTGTGCACATTTTCTGCATGCATGAAAGATCTGGATGACATATTGTGTTTGTTAAAAATGTGCAACCAAAACTGCTAGTTGTCATGTTTTATTTGCCCTCGGGTTGTTTGCAACTTTGTTGCATATTGCATCGTTTTATTTCTTGCATGGAGGTGGTGCATTCCATATTGTCCCACATACTACTTTTTAGAAAAATAGTACAATACTGCACTGAATGCAATAGGCCGTACATTACGAACACAGCCGAGGAGTGTAAAGTGAATCAGATTCAGGTGGAATCAGGAGGTCCAATCAGATTGCGGTCTGTGTCCTGATGACTAATTAGATCTCTTGATCAGTTCCTTCCAAGCCTGTGGTCTCTCACAGAACAAGCATTGCTCAGCTCAATTAACCCACCCCAAACTCTGCGCCTTACAAAAATAATCAAATTTAATGGTGTAATTGTGCAGCAAGGCACCATTTTACCTCGTTCTGAACCTATGCAATAGATTCAAAACCGGAACAAAACACTGATGACCCTCTACAAAACAGGTCGGTGGAGATCAAGATATCATCATGCTCAATATTTATCAGCGACGATCTCAAACACCTCCACTTTGCGGCTAAATTGAGATGTTGCCAAGCAACCGCATGGTATAGTGCCAGGAGCGCAGCTTTACAGCGTTCCCAGTCGTGTCTTTATCTCTTAGAAACACTAGACTCATCTGCCTTTTTCTGTAGAACAAGTTTAAAGGTGTCGCACAAAACATGTGAATGTAAGTTTCCGGCTAACTCACGATATTACTGTCTTATGAAATGCTTCTGTTAAGCGGCTGTGAGCCACTGTTACCTAAAACTGTGTCTATTAATGCAGATTGTCTGTCGTTCTCACTATTTTGAGGAAAGATAAAGCATGGAGGAACAAACGTTTGCTACATCAGTCATTCACGCTAGCTCGGCTAATGCACTGTTATTGATACAGTTAATAGTTACCGCATGTGCACCGCAATAAATTACAATAAATTGTTGATAAATTGATTGATTGCTGCACGATATTAGAATGGAATAGAATAGAATAATAGAATAGAATAAATCTTTATTGTCCACCAGGGTGGACATTTTTCTTTGGCTCACCAAACATACATACAGACGTCTCAAACATAGTAAAGGGAATATAATAAAAAGATACAATGTAAATTATCCTAATGAAAATAAATATACTTTAAATATAAAATAACGATTATGTAACATGATTATTTCGCATGACTTTGGGAACGTGTTGCATTTATTAAAAATATTTATTTCAACAATTCTTAAAAAATCTAAATTTGAACATTTATTGTACTTTAACTTTAACTTAAACTTAACTTTTTTACTTTAACTATTAAAATAAATAATATAACAGATAATACTTCAATAAGTATTTAATAATTCCCACAGGTCTACCACTTGTAATGCGGGGAATTCCCCCGCAAACATTGATTGACTTTAGCATGTAGATTGTATGAGTAGCCTAAATGAATCCACACGGATTATAAAATCAAATCAATCATTTTAAAACTTTCTCCAAGAACCAATTTCACAAACCGCGTGAGTGTTCAGTCTTCTCTCTCTCTCCGTCTCTCAAAATGTGTTGGACAAGGCAAGTGTCGAAACTAAATTCTCGTGTTTAGGAGTCGGGACGTGACGGAGGTGTCACTTGCACAATCGGGCCAGCATTGCATCATAACTAAAGTTGATAATTTTCGCTTCTTTTTAAGTCTTATCAGTTCAAACATTCAAGCTGAGAGAGTGTATGGCTTCAGGAGGGGTCAATAGTATCCAGCTGCAGACCTGCAGTACCACCAGTTTCAGAATCCCAGCGCCAGGACCGGAAGGGGCGGAGCTTATGTTCTAACACCAGCGCCAGGGCCGGAAGTAAGGGGCGGAGCTTATGTTCTAACACCAGCGCCAGGACCGGAAGTAAGGGGCGGAGCTTACGTTCTAACACCAGCGCCAGGGCCGGAAGTAAGGGGCAGAGCTTACGTTCTAACACCAGCGCCAGGACCGGAAGTAAGGGGCGGAGCTTACGTTCTAACACCAGCGCCAGGACCGGAAGTAAGGGGCGGAGCTTACGTTCTAACAGCAGCGCCAGGGCCGGAAGTAAGGGGCAGAGCTTACGTTCTAACACCAGCGCCAGGGCCGGAAGTAAGGGGCGGAGCTTACGTTCTAACACCAGCGCCAGGACCGGAAGTAAGGGGCAGAGCTTACATTCTAACACCAGGGCCGAAGTAAGGGGCGGAGCTTACGTTCTAACACCAGCGCCAGGACCGGAAGTAAGGGGCGGAGCTTACGTTCTAACACCAGCGCCAGGACCGGAAGTAAGGGGCGGAGCTTACGTTCTAACACCAGCGCCAGGACCGGAAGTAAGGGGCGGAGCTTACGTTCTAACACCAGCGCCAGGGCCGGAAGTAAGGGGCGAGCTTACGTTCTAACACCAGCGCCAGGACCGGAAGTAAGGGGCGGAGCTTACGTTCTAACACCAGCGCCAGGGCCGGAAGTAAGGGGCGGAGCTTACGTTCTAACACCAGCGCCAGGACCGGAAGTAAGGGGCGGAGCTTACGTTCTAACACCAGCGCCAGGACCGGAAGTAAGGGGCGGAGCTTACGTTCTAACACCAGCGCCAGGACCGGAAGTAAGGGGCAGAGCTTACGTTTTAACACCAGCGCCAGGACCGGAAGTAAGGGGCGGAGCTTACGTTCTAACACCAGCGCCAGGACCGGAAGTAAGGGGCAGAGCTTACGTTCTAACACCAGCGCCAGGACCGGAAGTAAGGGGCGGAGCTTACGTTCTAACACCAGCGCCAGGACCGGAAGTAAGGGGCGGAGCTTACGTTCTAACACCAGCGCCAGGACCGGAAGTAAGGGGCAGAGCTTACGTTCTAACACCAGCACCAGGACCGGAAGTAAGGGGCAGAGCTTACGTTCTAACACCAGCGCCAGGACCGGAAGTAAGGGGCGGAGCTTACGTTCTAACACCAGCGCCAGGACCGGAAGTAAGGGGCGGAGCTTACGTTCTAACACCAGCGCCAGGACCGGAAGTAAGGGGCAGAGGTTACGTTCTAAACACCAGCGCCAGGACCGGAAGTCAGGGGCAGAGCTTACGTTCTAACACCAGCGCCAGGACCGGAAGTAAGGGGCAGAGGTTACGTTCTAACACACCAGCGCCAGGACCGGAAGTCAGGGGCGGAGCTTACGTTCTAACACCAGCGCCAGGACCGGAAGTCAGGGGCGGAGCTTACGTTCTAACACCAGCGCCAGGACCGGAAGTCAGGGGCGGAGCTTACGTTCTAACACCAGCGCCAGGACCGGAAGTCAGGGGCGGAGCTTACGTTCTAACACCAGCGCCAGGACCGGAAGTAAGGGGCGGAGCTTACGTTCTAACACCAGCGCCAGGACCGGAAGTAAGGGCGGAGCTTACGTTCTAACACCAGCGCCAGGACCGGAAGTAAGGGGCGGAGCTTACGTTCTAACACCACGCGCCAGGACCGGAAGTAAGGGGCAGAGGTTACGTTCTAACACCAGCGCCAGGACCGGAAGTAAGGGGCGGAGCTTACGTTCTAACACCAGCGCCAGGACCGGAAGTAAGGGGCGGAGCTTACGTTCTAACACCAGCGCCAGGACCGGAAGTAAGGGGCGGAGCTTACGTTCTAACACCAGCGCCAGGACCGGAAGTAAGGGGCGGAGCTTACGTTCTAACACCAGCGCCAGGACCGGAAGTAAGGGGCGGAGCTTACGCCCCTGGTGGTGCTGCGGGTCTGCAGCTGGATATATCTCCAATCGGGCCAGCATTGCATCATAACTAAAGTTGATAATTTTCGCTTCTTTTTAAGTCTTATCAGTTCAAACATTCAAGCTGAGAGAGTGTATGGCTTCAGGAGGGGTCAATAGTATCCAGCTGCAGACCTGCAGTACCACCAGTTTCAGAATCCCAGCGCCAGGACCGGAAGGGGCGGAGCTTATGTTCTAACACCAGCGCCAGGGCCGGAAGTAAGGGGCGGAGCTTACGTTCTAACACCAGCGCCAGGACCGGAAGTAAGGGGCGGAGCTTACGTTCTAACACCAGCGCCAGGGCCGGAAGTAAGGGGCAGAGCTTACGTTCTAACACCAGCGCCAGGACCGGAAGTAAGGGGCGGAGCTTACGTTCTAACACCAGCGCCAGGACCGGAAGTAAGGGGCGGAGCTTACGTTCTAACACCAGCGCCAGGGCCGGAAGTAAGGGGCAGAGCTTACGTTCTAACACCAGCGCCAGGACCGGAAGTAAGGGGCAGAGCTTACGTTCTAACACCAGAGCCAGGGCCGGAAGTAAGGGGCGGAGCTTACGTTCTAACACCAGCGCCAGGGCCGGAAGTAAGGGGCAGAGCTTACTTTCTAACACCAGCGCCAGGACCGGAAGTAAGGGGCGGAGCTTACGTTCTAACACCAGCGCCAGGACCGGAAGTAAGGGGCGGAGCTTACGTTCTAACACCAGCGCCAGGGCCGGAAGTAAGGGGCAGAGCTTACGTTCTAACACCAGCGCCAGGGCCGGAAGTAAGGGGCAGAGCTTACGTTCTAACACCAGCGCCAGGACCGGAAGTAAGGGGCAGAGCTTACGTTCTAACACCAGAGCCAGGGCCGGAAGTAAGGGGCGGAGCTTACGTTCTAACACCAGCGCCAGGGCCGGAAGTAAGGGGCAGAGCTTACGTTCTAACACCAGCGCCAGGACCGGAAGTAAGGGGCGGAGCTTACGTTCTAACACCAGCGCCAGGACCGGAAGTAAGGGGCGGAGCTTACGTTCTAACACCAGCGCCAGGACCGGAAGTAAGGGGCGGAGCTTACGTTCTAACACCAGCGCCAGGACCGGAAGTAGGGGGCGGAGCTTACGTTCAACACCAGCGCCAGGACCGGAAGTAAGGGGCGGAGCTTACGTTCTAACACCAGCGCCAGGGCCGGAAGTAAGGGGCGAGCTTACGTTCTAACACCAGCGCCAGGACCGGAAGTAAGGGGCGGAGCTTACGTTCTAACACCAGCGCCAGGACCGGAAGTAAGGGGCAGAGCTTACGTTCTAACACCAGCGCCAGGACCGGAAGTAAGGGGCGGAGCTTACGTTCTAACACCAGCGCCAGGGCCGGAAGTAAGGGGCGAGCTTACGTTCTAACACCAGCGCCAGGGCCGGAAGTAAGGGGCGGAGCTTACGTTCTAACACCAGCGCCAGGACCGGAAGTAAGGGGCAGAGCTTACGTTCTAACACCAGCGCCAGGACCGGAAGTAAGGGGCGGAGCTTACGTTCTAACACCAGCGCCAGGACCGGAAGTAAGGGGCGGAGCTTACGTTCTAACACCAGCGCCAGGACCGGAAGTAAGGGGCAGAGGTTACGTTCTAACACCAGCGCCAGGACCGGAAGTAGGGGGCGGAGCTTACATTCTAACACCAGCGCCAGGACCGGAAGTCAGGGGCGGAGCTTACGTTCTAACACCAGCGCCAGGACCGGAAGTCAGGGGCGGAGCTTACGTTCTAACACCAGCGCCAGGACCGGAAGTAAGGGGCAGAGCTTACGTTCTAACACCAGCGCCAGGGCCGGAAGTAAGGGGCAGAGGTTACGTTCTAACACCAGCGCCAGGACCGGAAGTAAGGGGCAGAGGTTACGTTCTAACACCAGCGCCAGGACCGGAAGTAGGGGGCGGAGCTTACGTTCTAACACCAGCGCCAGGACCGGAAGTAAGGGGCGGAGCTTACGTTCTAACACCAGCGCCAGAACCGGAAGTAAGGGGCGGAGCTTACGCCCCTGGTGGTGCTGCGGGTCTGCAGCTGGATATATCTCCAATCGGGCCAGCATTGCATCATAACTAAAGTTGATAATTTTCACTTTTTTTAAGTCTTATCAGTTCAAACATTCAGGCTGAGAGAGTGTATGGCTTCAGGAGGGGCGGAAGTGCGCGTGTCATTCACAACACAAGACAAAACAAGAGTGTTCTTGCAAAACAGAACATGGCAAAATAATCTTTTTTACTCGATTGTACTATTTTGGTGATCGTTGGGAGCCGAAATCGAAAATCAGTTAATTGCATACTTTAATTGCATTAAAAGCCCTAATCCCGACGCCATCCCTGAAAGCGACGGTTAGATAAATATGGCGCTTTGCTCTCAATAACAAAATAAACACACAAGCATCTGATCATAGTGATGTGAATGTTTGCAGCAGCTCTTGCAATCCACCGTCAACATGTTGATTATAAAGTATATTTGAGATTACAGTTTGAATGAATCTCTTGATGCATTGACATTACACTACAGAATGGCTTTTTTGGCATTATCCTGAACATTGTATAAGCATTCATTTCATTGAACAGAAGAGAGGCTTTCAGGAGCAAGCGTAAAGGTTGCATTCTTTTGATTTTTCCCGGCAAAAATCTCCTTAATTAAAATCAGTCTAGGCTTTCAGAGAAACTAGGAAGGTCTCTTAAGTTTTGTTACAAGCTGTTCATACAGTGTCAATAAAAAGATGATTAATGCATGAAAAATCTAATAGATTGATATAATTGTTTTGTTTTGTAAATTCAATCATTTGAATGTCATTAAATATCACTTTTAACATTTTCTTTGTACAGTTACAACGTTCTTGCTGTCAAGAGCTAAATGCAAGCAGCGTAGACCGTAATCTAATGCAGGTTCAATGGCTAGTTATTTATTCTTTTCACAGCGGGAATGATTCAGTTGAGGTAAAATACTCTGAACAACACAACCATAGCCATTTACTCACTAGGTGTCCACTTATTCATTTTCAGGAAATTTAGCTGAAGTGGCCTCTTATTATCTGAAGTACTAATTGAACCTATTTTCCTTTTCGAAGCCTGTCTACCTGCATTCATTTTAAAGCAATAACTCATGGATGAGCAACACCACTCATTGGCAACCACTCACACTGATGGCTCCACTTACACGGTGACCAAAACATCAGCACCAGATCACGAATCGCCATCACTTCATCTCAGCGTTATGCAATTTAATGATGGCCGGTGCAGATCTGACCTACAGGTTTCCTGAAACTGTTGAATTTCTTATAGGCTGCATACGTCCTAATGCACAGATCTGATTGACGTATATATACCTTATAGGATAATTCCGATATTTAGCACTTTGAGTCTATTTTCTAGTGTGTTTTGGATGAGCTAGAGTGGTGGACACAGAAATGTTGACGATGGGTCCTGTCTCGACTTTTTGACTCTTTTAGGATCGCCTCTGAGCGCTTCAGAGTGGCTGTCTATGGGCATGCACAAACATGTGCTTAAAACAACCCAACGTTCGTTTTCAAAACTGTGACACCGAGTGGTTAGTGGTGTTCGTTGATGATTAAAAACAAATATCGGCGCAATGTATGATTTCAATCCGTGTAATTTGCTATAGTGGAACTATTTTTTCAGATACCTCACAACCGCATATAAATCTCCGCTGGATATTTGAGTCTGAAGCGTTAGCACACTCCCGACCACTAGATGGCGACAACCACTTTGCCGCAGTTGCTCTGCTCACGCTAGCCTTCTGAGAGACGGAGAACCGAGCGAAAAGACTACAACCAAATGTAAACAAACCCATTTCAGTATCCAGTAGCGCAATAATATCAACGAGCAATTAAAGCTGCAAGCAGCATTGAAAGGGCCCTCGCACCCGTGCCATCGCCACCCGGTGGCTTTAGGAAGACAGACCACGGTGGGCAATGTGCATTTAAGTAGATAAATATAGTGGGAGTATGTCAAAGTCAGTTACAAAAATGTCCTTTATTATGGGTATAATAGCATGCTGTTAAACATGTCACTTCCTGTTGCCAGCAGGTGACGCTATGACTGTAACTGAATATGAGCATGCACATGTGTTCAGGACAGAACTCTTATCAAACATGTGAAGTTTGGGGCAGATTGAACTTTGCCTTCTTAAGTAAAAACAACTTCCTGTTTCAAAGCATTAGCATGCTTTAGCACTTACCTAAGAATTGCTAGCATGTTTAACATGTTTATAACATGTTTATAACTCAATGGCATATTTACTATGTTGCCAGTACTGCATCACACTGTTAAACATGTCACTTCCTGTTGCCAGTAGGTGGCGCTATTACTATAACTGAATATTGTCATGTAGATGTGTTCAGGGCAGGACTCTTATCAAATGTGTGAAGTTTGGGGCAGATTGGACATTGCCTTCTTAAGTAACAACAACTTCCTGTTTCATTTCATTAGCATGCTTTAGCACTTAGCTAAGAATTGCTAGCATGTTTTAACATGTTTATAACATGTTTATAACTCAATGGCATATTTACTATGTTGCCAGTACTGCATCACACTGTTAAACATGTCACTTCCTGTTGCCAGTAGGTGGCGCTATTACTATAGCTGAAAATTGTAATGTAGATGTGTTCAGGGCAGGACTCTTATCAAATGTGTGAAGTTTGGGGCAGATTGGACATTGTCTTCTTAAGTAACAACAACTTCCTGTTTCATTTCATTAGCATGCTTTAGCACTTAGCTAAGAATTGCTAGCATGTTTTAACATGTTTATAACTCAATGGCATATTTACTATGTTGCCAGTACTGCATCCCACTGTTAAACATGTCACTTCCTGTTGCCAGTAGGTGGCGCTATTACTATAGCTGAAAATTGTAATGTAGATGTGTTCAGGGCAGGACTCTTATCAAATGTGTGAAGTTTGGGGCAGTTTGGACATTGTCTTCTTAAGTAACAACAACTTCCTGTTTCATTTCATTAGCATGCTTTAGCACTTAGCTAAGAATTACTAGCATGTTTTAACATGTTTATAACATGTTTATAATTCAATGGCATATTTAATATGTTGCTAGTACTGCATCACAGTGTTAAACATGTCACTTCCTGTTGCCAGTAGGTGGCGCTATTACTATAACTGAATATTCTCATGTAGATGTGTTCAGGACAGAACTCTTATCAAACGTGTGAAGTTTGGGGCAGATTGGACATTCCATACCTGAGTTACAGCAAATTCCTATTGAATTGCAGTAATAGCATGCTTTAGCACTTAGCTAAGTGCTTGCTAGCATGTTTTAGCATG
Organism: Chrosomus eos; assembly: GCA_036326025.1. Lineage (NCBI taxonomy): Eukaryota > Metazoa > Chordata > Actinopteri > Cypriniformes > Leuciscidae > Chrosomus > Chrosomus eos. Next base: position 2,610,572 of record CM070831.1, on the reverse strand, counting down.
TTTCAAGTATGTTGTTAGCATGTTTAACACTTGCTGGCACTTTTTATATGTTATCAGGAGTCCACAACAGTGTTAAACATTTCACTTCCTGTTGCCAGCAGGTGGCGCTATGACTGTAACTGAATATCAGCATGCACATGTGTTCAGGACAGAACTCTTATCAAACATGTGAAGTTTGGGGCAGATTGGACATTGTTTGCCTGAGTTACAGCAACTTCCTGTTTCATGGCGAAACATCAAAATTTGTCAGGCCGCCGAGGACACGCCCTTCGACGAAAACTCAAGATCTTCGCAATTTAACGTCGCAAAGGCCTTAAGATTAAACTCACCAAATTTGAAGATGATCAGATTAAAACTGTAGGAGGAGTTCGTTAAAGTACGAGGCCTGAAAATGGCAAAAACTGCACAAAAATCTGAGAGGAAGTTCAAAATGGCTGACTTCCTGTTGTGTTTAGGGCTACGCTCCAAGAGACTTTTTTGTAGGTATTGGGCCATTACATGTATGTACCGAATTTCGTACACGTACGTGAAACGTAACGCGAGGCGCACTCCGTTGAACCTTTATAGGTGGCGCTATCGAGCCATTTTGCCCCGCCCAATTTGAAACGCATATCAGATGTAAATTTTCGCCAGTTCTGACGCGTGTGCAAATTTTCGTGAGTTTTCGTGCATGTTTAGGCCCTCAAAAATGCGATTCATTGCGGAGAAGAAGAATAATAATAATAATAATAATAAACAGAGCAATTCCAAGAGGGTCCTCACACCATCGGTGCTCGGGCCCTAATGAGCCCTCCAACAGACGTCAATGCGATTTTAAAAAATGGCAAATAAAACACGACAGAAACTGTATTTCGCTACGCTACTTGTTTTGAATCATCAACGAACACCACTAACCACTCGGTGAGTGTCACAGTTTTGAAAACGAACGTTGGGTTGTTTAAAGCACATGTTTGTGCATGCCCATAGACAGCCACTCTGAAGCGCTCAGAGGCGATCCTAAAAGAGTCAAAAAGTCGAGACAGGACCCATCGTCAACATTTCTGTGTCCACCACTCTAGCTCATCCAAAACACACTAGAAAATAGACTCAAAGTGCTAAATACCGGAATTATCCTTTAAAATAAGTCTCCATTAGGATTGTTTGACTGGTGCATATATGGTTTTTCCAGGAACTCAGTTCTGGAAATTTTTTGTAGTGCAATGTTTTTGGAAATTTTCACTTTGTCGGATTGCAACTTGTTGTTTACTGTAAAATCAAGGTCTTTAAGCAAAACCAGGGGTTAATGAATAGCATTTCACTTTGTTACTCAGAAACAACGCCTATGATGTTCTCTGATCGTGAGTGAAATGTGTTATATAGTTGTCTGAAATCCTTTTAACAACGCTTAATTTAACAAAAATCATTTGCAGAGGTGTTTGTGGTACAGTAGGTGCATTGTGGGTAACTCACGACAACATTTAAGCCTAACGGTTCTGTCTGCCGCTTCGCTTCCATTAATGCGACAAGCAGAATGACACTTCAAGTCGGGCTTCTCGCACCTGTTTGTTTAAACTATCAATGAATATAATTTCCACCTGGAACTACTTTAGCCATACCGAGAGAAGCCTTCCCGCAAAACAGCTAGACGCTAGACCGAGCGTACGCAACTTACACCTAGCTAGCCATCACGCAGGAAAAAAAGCACAGAAAAATATCAAACAAATAAAGATAAAGGCGAAAAAATGTTTTTTAAGTGTATAAATGGATGGAACAGCTGTGGAGGGATGAATAACTCGTTAGCTCTGTGCATTTTAAGCCATTATACCCACACCTCTCACCTAGCCTCATTTGCAAAAAGGACAGGATTGAGGTGCTAATTAACGTGATAAAGAGTTGAGCAAATCTGATGGTGGCTCCGGATTTTTGGAGGGAAAAAAATAATCTGTTACATCTGTATTCTCCAACACTCAGAAAGGTGTGACTTTCATGTTTAATTAATTAAACGTTCTCTTTAACTGTATCTTGACAAATACAAGCCAATTAGAAATGGAGGAGAAATGTTTGTGACTAATTAATGGTTGATTTCAGACGGGGGGAAAAAAGTCTAAAACTTGGAACAGATTTTAACTTGCAACAGTAGTCTCACACCTGGATTTTCACAGCACTAAATGCTGATTAGCAGGAAAATAAAGCATGGTGTGGTGCAGTGAAAGTGAAGCATCACCTCTCAACGCTTTAACGGAGATGAATAGGGCTAATTCACCAGCGATGGGTGGGGCTGTCGCATTAATTGAACGCAGGCGAAACTCCAAACTGTTTTGTGGCTGATTTACCTCGGTTTGTTTGAAGCTCGCTTAATAACTCGTGAAGTGTTTTTGATCTCATCTAGGAGTTATTACAAAATAAAAGTCTTTTCCCTACCCTTTTTTTTAAGCATTTTGCCATGAAACATTGAGTATGTCACAGTAAAGTGAAAGCTCCCTTCAGCCGCTGCTGTATTTGTGTCCAATCTGTATAAAGCAGTGGTTCCCAAACTGACACGCGTGAGTTTTGCCATTCTACTCCACCCTAAAATAACACCACATCTAGTGTAAAAACTGAAAAATGTTAGTGCCGTAAGAGGTCACCCATCAAGTTACCACATCTTTTGTGTTCAAAATCGCACAAACTGGATCCAGTCAGAGTATTCAGCCTTAGCAAAGCATGCTGCATTAGTGATGGTGAGTATTTAATGACAGAAATTAAAGTTTTGGTGAACTAGCCCTTTAAATGCATTGGGTTACGCCACTTTAAGAAGTTTGGGAATCACTGGTGTAATGCAACGCAACAGATTTTAAAGAAATATTTTTTGTTTTTGTTTTTTTTTGATAGTTTAAGTTGGTCACATGTCTCCTCTTTGCACTGTTGTGATACTGCAACAAGCTGACCATTTCTGAGACCTAAATTGTTATTGTATATATTATATATGCTGGGCGGTATGACCAAAAACATTTTTAAATGTATATATTTTTTTTAGTGGTCGACCGATAGCCTATTGGTTTTTTGGTGGCCGATGCCGGTAGCATGGTGCCCGATATTTTTATATATACTTTATTTATTTTAATCAATATTTAATAAATTATGAATAAATTATAAAACAAATCCTTAAAATAATCATGCTTACTTTAGATGGCAACTTCTTGAATCTGCTGTTCTATTACAGTATTTTTCACAAAGTAATTGTTTAAAATATATGAATATGAGAATAAACACTGGAAGTATACACTGTAACTGGAGTAATCTGGTAATATCGTGCGCACTGGTAATCATATTTGTTCAAATAAAGACAAAGTAATGCTAATTTTACATGCAGCACACAGTGAAAACGACATGAATATGACACAGTGGGACACTGAATATAACACAGCATATTTTAAAATGAAGGATTTAAAGTTTTTCGATGGAGTCTCGTGTGAAGCTGATCTTCTGTTCGCATTCACTCACTTCACACGGACCGACCGTCACTCGCAGAGTCGGCTACAAATGCACACTTCACAAGATATCACAGCTGGATTCCATTAAATCTGCGAGGTTTGTGAAATTAAATGTTTATTCGATGTTTAGAGATTTGTTTAAATTATGTAGATCAGAAATCAGAAAACCTGATCAGCCGATGCCGATATTAAAAAAACAAATATCTGCCGATATATCGCTCGACCACAATTCTTTTTTTTTAAATTCTAGCCGTTTCATGGTAGGCTATAGCACTTTTTTTTTTTATTATTATTTTTTAAATAAACCTTTATGCATGTTTATAGTGTCTTATTTTACTGCCAGGATTACATAGGATATAAAACCATTGTAATGTTAAATACAAATTTAAAATGGAGGATATCAAATAATTTGATAAAACTAACAATTTAGTTATCATCTTAAAATGTAATCAAATGGAAATTTAAATTATCCTTAATAATGTTTTAATTGTAGAATTGCAACCTTTTATTTTTAAACTTAAAGTGAAAGTTTGCTTAACAATAGGACTGGGAAATATATCAAAAAATTGTATGTCGTTATGGAATTTGATGCATTTCGAGATGTTATTTACATAACAAAATATCCATTGGATCCAGTTATAAACAACATGTGTAATGTTTTATTATAATATATATTTATTCCACAGTCTGTTCTCTTTGGTTTTACGGTTTTCCTGTTAGGATGACTAGACCTATAGTTATTTTTGACTATAGTTTTTGAATTTGTATTTATAGTGTGTGTGAAATGTATGCCTTGCTTGACTGGAATCTTTTTTTTTTCTAATTTGAGCACAACACATGTTGAAGTGCCTCAACTTGGTCACAGGAAATTTGAGTTTTTTTTTTTTTTTTGATGTATGTGTAAGTTTATATCCATCATCACCCAATAGTTCATACGCAGCTCATAGACTGACAGAACAAAAGCCCAGAGTCATTAAGTGCCACGGCACACACATCAGTCTCTCGTACCACTGAATTGTTAAATGATGCTGTACAACATCATCACTTCCCTAACTAGACAGCTCCACAATTCATCCAGAGTGCATTTCTTCTCTTATCGGGAGCTGCGCTTTTCAGACACGTCATTTCCGAGTAATTCACACATGCTGAGACTCGTTTGAAAAGAGCCGAGCGACACAAATAACATCACCGTCATCTGAGACAGGATATGCTCCAATAATAAAAGTCTGTCAGAGAAATTCACAGTATTGAGTACAGGACAGGGCCATAAAAATGCCCTTTGTGCCTCAACGTTTCCCACAATTCATCCCGAGCAAAATCATTCTCTTGGGAATGGGATCTAGTACTGTATGTTCAGGTCAATGAACTCCAAAAAATAATGCAGTCATACTTTCATATCATCTACCCACACTTTCAACATCTTTTACAATTGAGAGTAGTTGATATGAGTAGGTTTGGAAATTTGACATATTCTGTGTGACATTTTACACATGCAAAACTATTTTTAAACCGCAGAATTATTGCTTTCATAATTGCTATGCATGCCTCTTTTATGTGCTCATTAATTAATTGCTCATTGAACTTTTAAAAATGAGTTTTACTTTTTAAAATGAACTTAACTACAAAACTTTGTCTGTGTGGTCAACATATAAAAATAAGCTTACTTTGAATAATTTAAAATGCAATTTTGCCTTTTTTTTCTAGAGAATAAATCTTAAGTTTATTTTTACCCCACTGGCAAATTATTTTTGTCTGGTTTTAAGCATAAACCCCACTGAGTTGTATTTGATTTATGCATAAAACAAGAATAAATCAATTTGCCAGTGTGGTAAGAAAAATAAACATAATTCAAGACATGTTCTCTGATACATTCTCTCAAAACAAGTATTAGCCTAACATCTTATGCAGTTTGAAAAACAAGGCAAAAATGCTTATTTAGAAAATCATCTTCAGTGTAAAAGGTGTTTAAACCAGACTTAAAAGGATTAGTTCACTTTTCGAAAAACTTTTGCTGATAATTTACTCACCCTCATGTCATCCGATGTCCATGTCTTTCTTTCTTCAGTCGAAAAGAAATTAAGGTTTTTGATGAAAACATGATTTTTCTCCATATAATGGACTTCAATGGGACCCAAACGGTTCAAGGTCCAAATGACAGTTTCAGTGCAGCTTCAAAGGGCTTTAAACGACACCAGACGATGAATAAGGGTCTTATCTAGCCAAACCATCGCTCATTTCAAAAATAAATAAAAAAGTTTAAGTTTTATAAGCACAAATGCTCGTCTTGCTCTGTTCTTTGATGCACGTTAATTCGTGACCTTTTCAACGTAATTGCGTATTACGTGACGTCACATGAACGCTTGTGCTTATAAAACTTAAACTTTTTTATTTATTTTTGAAATGACCGATGGTTTGGCTAGATAAGACCCTTATTCATCGTCTGGTGTCGTTTAAAGCCCTTTGAAGCTGCACTGAAACTGTCATTTGGACATTGAACCGTTTGGGTCCCAATGAAGTCCATTATATGGAGAAAAATCCTGGAATGTTTTCATCAAAAACCTTCATTTATTTTTGACTGAAGAAAGAAAGACATGGACATCTTGGATGACATGGGGGCGAGTAAATTATCAGCATTTTTTTTAAAAGTGAACTAATCCTTTAAGATATGCACCTTACATTAAATGTCCACAATGAACTTGTTGATTAAGAAGTCGTCCACGGACACGTTATAGTTTAAATCACGCTGTGGACTTCTTCTTTCTTGTGTAGAATATGATCACTGGTTTCATCGTCATAATCAACGCTAGCTGTTGAACAGGCCAAGCAAATCATTCAGATTTAAAACCCGTGTGTTTAATGCACGATCCCTCGCTTTTAATTGAGTCTTAGAAAGCTCTTATCTGGCATGCCGACTATCTTGCATACAAATCCTTTCTTTGTCAGCGCCATCTAGAGAGGCATGAGCAGAAGGAGAGCGGGGACACAACTGTATGAATTTTAATTGCGCTCACAGCCATATAGCCACAGCTACAGTGACATGCTCATGTTCCCTGAGGTATAAAAATTTAAAAGCAACTAAGTAAAAAAGAAAGTTTCTGTAAACGGGTGGGGTGGGGGAACATAGCCGAACGAGTGGTGCGGGCTGCCTCAATTCCCCAAAGATGGTTTATTATTCCATGCTAAAACCAAGGAGTGGTAGTCAGCCAAGCGTCAGAGTTGCTCTTTGAAGGCATTAAAAAGCTGAACGCACAACAAAGACCAGATGTTCCAGCATGCTTTATTTATACTGCCATCAGCCATGTTCTGATGTCCACGGAAACACTTTACGGCTTCTCCGTACTCGCCGCCGAGGCCTTTTAAACACACGCTGTGATACTCCATGACTTTTGTCCTTTTATTGTTGCTATTGGTGTGTGCGTCCCGTGCAAAATGGCCTTTGAGCTGCTCTTGGATACTAACGTACAAGCAAGGGTGAGGAAGTAAAATCGGACGGTTCAAGTTGGAAACCGTTGCTTTTACTATTTCTTAGCGTTAGAATTTTTTAACTTTCTTATTAAACTTTGGCATGTAACTCCTACATTGTTCTTGCTACGGACATGATGAGGCCTGAAATCATGCGCAAATAAGTGTGATATTACTTTAAGTGTTCAGACTTCAATCCACTGTCTTCAATGAAGTTTATTTTTTGTACCGTTACAGCAAAAAGCTCCCTCGGTTTTGTTATATTTATGTTTACAGCAAGAATAAAACAGTTTGCTTGGATAAATTGGTACTAACAAAATAAATATAATTCAAAATATTTTTTGACATCAGTATGATTATCTCTGTGTAATTTTGTATCTTCCTATATAAATTGTACATATTACTGGTTGATACCAATATAAGTCAGTGCAATTTTATTTCTATTTGTTAATGTTTTTCCAAACCAATTGCCATTTACATGAGTGTTTTGAGTAACTCTTGTTACCTTGCACAGAAAAAGAAAAATTATGTGGTCAGGGCTAATTAATAGCAATTTCAATATTGATTAAGAATAATCTTATTTATCATTGTAGTGATAAGCAAAAAAAAATGTAAGAAAAAAGGTCCTCCAAATAATTTCGTTCAGGAAGACGTACAAACATGCTGTACGTTAAATATAGATTAATCCTTAAGTTATTCAGTCACGATCAGTGAGTGATTTTCTATCTCTGCTGTCGCTTTAAGAGCTTATGCACAGATCCAATACACTGTTACACGTTTTCTTTCTCAACTGTGTACGTTTGCTAAAGACATCACATCACCTACTGTGTTTATGTGAATACTCTCCAAAAAGGCATTTTTATAATTTCTTTTGTCCCATTTGCTTATCCGAGTTCGTCTCCGACTCAGAGCACGCTCATTAGGGGCCAAGCACCGAAGGTGCGGAGGCACCTATTGTATCTGTTCCGGTTCTTATTATTAGGGGCCAAGCACCGAAGGTGCGGAGGCACCTATTGTATCTGTTCCGGTTCTTATTATTATTATTATTAGGGGCCAAGCACCGAAGGTGCGAGGCACCTATTGTATCTGTTCCGGTTCTTATTATTATTATTATTATTATTCTGCTTCTTCTTCTTCCGACTGGGCGTCTATGGCAGCCCATAGAACCGTTTGCGGGAAAGTTGTTTTGGTTTGACATTCTGATAGAGGACAGTCCCAACATTAAATACACCAATTTTGGTGTCTCTAAGTCATTCCCTCTAGCGCCACCACCTGTCCAAAGTTTCACTTTTATTATGCTAATAACTTTTGAACCGTAAGGCCTATCATCAAAATTCTTTTTTCCCCTTGTTCCTGAGCTCATGCCGATTCGATTGCACCCTATGACGTCATTTTCCGTCATAATAATTTGGCCGCCATCTTGAATTTTCAGAAAAACCTACTTTTTCGAACTCCTCCTAGGCCGATGCTCCGATTTTCACCAAAATTGCACCAAATCATCTTCAGGCAGTGGGGACAAAAAGTTATGGAATTCAAGTTGATTCGTCAAATCGTTTTTGATAAACGTGCAAACTAATTTTACGTAGCGCTTGCGAAAACAAACTTAAGGCTGTATCTCCACAACGCTTTATCGTATTCAGACCAAACTTGGTCCAAGTCATCACAAGCATGACCTGAGGCAACATGCAGCGTTTCGGCGCAGCGCCACCTACTGGTCCGGAGATATGATAAATGGTTATTTTTGCTCATAACTCCTGAACGGTTTGTCCAAAAATCATAAAAGTGGCCTCGTTAGATTCAGGGCGTCATACCGAGTCGACTGATATCCAATTTTTCCATATCGGCCATTTTGTCTGTCGGCCATTTTGAATTATGTGCTAAAATGCTGTATTTTCTGAACGCATGAACGAATTGTTACGAAACTCGGTATGGGTCATCAGTACGATGCCCTGAAAGAGCCTCAGAAGTTTCGAAACAGCGCCACCTAGTGGTGAACTTTTTTTTTCAAATGCTTATAACTTTGGGTGTGGTCGACTTATTTTCACGAGAGTCATCTTTTTGAGCTCCTGAATCGTTGCCGAGTCCAACGATACCAAACATGCTGGGTTTCGTCTTACGGTTTGTGTAGCGTTGCGATTTAGTGCGAAAAAAACATTTGGCTATATCTTCGAAACCGCTTGTCCGATCGAGACGAAACCACCGCCAGAAGTTTGGAAACATAGGTCGATAGGCTATACGCTAATGCCCAAATGCGAAAATATTGATAGTAAGGGGTCGTAAAATTCAAACAAAGTCATGTGTCAGTCATTTTTTACGTGTTTTTTCATATAAATGTCTATAACTCTGAAGTGAATTGAGATATTTTCACCAAAATTGACACACATACGTATGGGCTCACTCTGAGGACACATAAAAAAAATTGGGGACTGAGCCTCTTGGTGGCGCTATAATAGAACAAAACATGAAATTCCCATTGACTTCAATAGAGTTTTGTGAAATAAAATGCTATACTAAACAAATGCATTGATTGTAATATTAAGAAACTCAGAATGTGCCAACAACACCATCCCCTGAAGGTACTAAAAATATTTCGAAACAGCGCCACCTTGTGGTCAAAAGTTATAACAAAATTTCCAAAAAGGCTAATAACTTTTGAATAAATCTGCCTGTTGAAATGCCAATGGTCTTAATAGATTCCTTCGGTCAAGCTGAGAACATAGATACCAGGTTTTCCTTATTTGGCCGAACTTCCTGTCCGCCATCTTGATTTTCATTCAAAAGCTACTTTTTCGAACTCCTCCTAGATCGTTTGTCCGATTTTCACCAAAATCGAATCGTATCATCTTCAGACCTTCCCGACCAAAAGTTATGGATTTCGTGTCGATAGACAAAACCGTTTTCGTATACCGCAGCAGCAAAGTTGAGGCATGCTGCCAAAATGACTATTAAGGCTTTATATCTGCAATGTCTCGACATATTGACAACTAACTTTGTATGTGTCATTGTCACTTCACTCTGACCACATCACATCGAGTTCATAACTGCGCCACCTATTGGTCGAAAGTGATAAACCATTAAATCATCTCATAAGTTACTGTATGCATGATTTTTCGACCATTTGCCGAAATTCCTCTTAAAATGTCTTTAAATTGCTCATTTTTTCAGTTGGTCTGACACTTTCAGCCATGTTGGCATGTCTTATCGTCTTCTACTGCTTGGCCCCGTTTAATGGCTGCTTGCAGCTATATTTATTATTATTATTCTTCTTCTTCCGACTGGGGGTCTATGGCAGCCCATAGAACCGTGTCCGGGAAAGTTGTTTTGGTTTGACATTCTGATAGAGGACAGTCCCAACATTAAGTACACCAATTTTGGTGTCTCTAACTCATTCCCTCTAGCGCCACCAACTGTCCAAAGTTTCACTCACATTTATGCTAATAACTTTTGATCCGCAAGGCCTATCAACAAAATTCTTTTTTCCTCTGATTCCTGAGCTCATGACGATTCGATTGCACCCTATGACGTCATTTTCCGTCATGCAAATTTTTCCGCCATTTTGAATTATCAGAAAAACCTACTTTTTCGAACTCCTCCTAGGGCGATGCTCCGATTTTCACCAAAATTGCACCAGATCATCTTCAGACAGTGGGGACAAAAAGTTATGGAATTCAAGTTGATTCGCTTAAAAGTTTTTGAATGACGTGCAAAAAAATTTTACGTAGAGCTTGCGAAAACAAACTTAAGGCTGTATCTCCGCAACGCTTTATCGTATTCAGACCAAACTTGGTACAAGTCATCACAAGCATGACCTGAGGCAACATGCAGCGTTTCGGCGCAGCGCCACCTACTGGTCCGGAGATATGAAAAATGGTTATTTTTGCTCATAACTCCTGAACGGTTTGTCCAAAAATCATAAAAGTGGCCTCGTTAGATTCAGGGCGTCATACCGAGTCGACTGATATCCAATTTTCCCAGATCGGCCATTTTGTCTTTCGGCCATTTTGAATTATGTGCTAAAATGCTGTATTTTCTGAACGCATGAACGGATTGTTACGAAACTCGGTATGGGTCATCAGTACGATGCCCTGAAGGAGCTTGAGAAGTTTCGAAACAGCACCACCTAGTGGTCAAAAGTTATAAAGAAATTTCCAAAAAGGCTAATAACTTTTGAATAAATCTGCCTGTTGAAATGCCACTGGTCTTAATATATTCCTTGGGTCAAGCTGAGAACATAGATACCAGGTTTTCCTTATTTGACCGAACTTCCTGTCCGCCATCTTGATTTTCAGTCAAAACCTACTTTTTCGAACTCCTCCTAGACCGTTTGTCCGATTTTCACCAAAATCGAATCGTATCATCTCCAGACCGTGCCGACTAAAAGTTATGGATTTCGTGTCGATTGACGAAACCGTTTTTGTATAGCGCAGCAGCAAAGTTGAGGCATGCTGCCAAAATGACTATTAAGTCTTTAACAATGCAATGCCTTGACATTTTGACACCAAACTTTGTATGTGTCATTGTCACCTCACTCTGACCACATCACATCAATTTGGTAACTGCGCTACCTATTTGTCGAAAGTTATAAACCATTAAATTATCTTAAAAGTTACTGTATGATTTTTTTAGCCATTTATCCAAAGTTCTCTTAAAATGTCTTTAATTGCTTCTTGCTGCAGTTGGTCGTTTTACGGCTCTGTAATCACGTGGTGTTGCACAAATCCCCATAAAATGCATATCAGTCGATAGATCTCCTCAGGCTGAACAACTTTGCCTCTAGAACCATTGCTGTCAATCAAATTGTTCATTAAATATTCACAAATATGTTAAAAACCTACTTTTGCAAACTAGTCCCTGGTTTTTTGCCCGATCGGAACCAAACCAGTCTAGGACAATTCTCTAGACTCTCTAGATCAATAATTATCGAAAAAAAGTTGAAATTTGCCCTTTGGTTTACTATAACAGGGTCGTTTAGAAAATGGGCCTGTCAAAATACACTCAAAAGCCTATAAATCATAAATAAAAACTCAGAACTTCACAATAATTGATGAGCATATGTGTTATAACATGGTGAAGAAGCATGCAAAGTTTCATGGAGATCGGACCATAGATGGCGCTGTAACTGTTAAAAAGCTTAAAAACCATGTATTTCCTATGGTAAATTGCCTGTATTGGCTGTAAATGGTCTTTTCCATGTATGATCGTATAATTTTTCATATCACAATGCTCAAAATCATTGCAGTACAATTCTCTGGACTCTCTAGATCAATGATTATCAGAAACTGAGGCTATAACTTATTCATTTGGATGGCTATAATAGGGTCACTTCAATATATAGCCTTATGTGTCCCCGAAAGCCTATATCTCTTCAATGAATGCTCAGATCTTCTTAAAAACATGTCAGAACATGTGACTCTAAATGAGATAATAATAATTAATGCCTCTATAACAGTTAAACAGGTGAAAATTCTAAAAACATAATTGAATATTAAGTCAATAAGTGGTATTCTACTGCCCCCTGCTGTTTAAAATAGTAATTTTTTCATGCAATATAACTAATATTATTCTATGATTCTTATTTAGACTTTATAATATAACTATTTTAACATTTACACTCACATTTTGTAAGACTATTGACTATTGCACTAATGAATATTGTGTCACATTTTAAAAATGAGAATCCTAAAGTGAAAGTAACGTTTGTCCGCCATTTAGGCCACGCCCCCTCAGTACAAATTCATTCATAACTCGAGAACGGAAAGTCGCTGCACGCTCAAATTTTGATGGTAAGGTCCTTGGTAAGATCTTTATCTAAATCTATCGTCGCTAAATCTACCCCCCCGCGGATCGCTATTCCGTGAGACCCCGGTCTTGGAACAGCTGTATCTCCCTGAATAGACCAGCTAGATCCTTGTGGGAGAGCTTGTTGGAAAGAGCCCGTCCTCATCTAGCTTCGATTCAAGTATGGTGCGATTTGGGCCGGGCATTCCCGAGATATAAGCCCACAAAGATATGCATTTCAACAGACATTACTCCCGGTAAATAAGAGTAAAAACTCAATCACCCAGCAACACAGAAATGGTCTTGTTCAACAGGACTCCTCAAACACTATCTAAGTTCTGAGTTTCACATTTTTTCATTTTCTCATTCCCGAGATAAGTGAAAAAACAATTCATTCTATTAATTCATTTCAACTGAATATGATGTAATACCAATGTTGTCCAATAGATGGAGCAACAGCATTAGTCATTTTTAATCATTTTTGTCAGCTTTCAGTATTGGCTAACAAACAAATGCTTAAAGCTATTTTTTATTATTATAATGGATGTATAATAATTACATCACAAAAAAATATGTGAAATGCTTATATGCATTAAAAGGTATTTTGACACTAACATTCCGTGTGTGTGTGTGTGTGTGTGTGTGTGTGTGTGTGTCTGTGTGTGTGTGTGTGTGTGTGTGTGTGTGTGTGTGTGTGTGTGTGTGTGTGTGTGTGTGTGTGTGTGTGTGTGTAAGCATGCACACAATTGTGTGTATCAAGTATTATTGTTTAAGCTTCTTCTTTCTCTGTGCTTTAGCGTATTCTTTTCCAGGCACATTTCAACAGAATATTTCAGAAATGGCATAATGGTGTTTTACAGTCCTCAAGGAAAGATCAGATTTTCTTAAAAATAAACAAATGACATGACTCTAAACAAGCATGCAAAATTTCATGGCCATTAGGCAATAGGTGCTTAAATGAGATAATAATAATTAATGCCTCTATAACAGTTAAACAGGTGAAAATTCTAAGAACAGAATTAAATATTAAGCCAATAAGTGGTATTCTACTGCCCCCTGCTGTTTAAAATAGTCATTTTGTCATGCAATATAACTAATATTATTCTATGATTCTTATTTAGACTTTATAATATAACTATTTGAACATTTACACTCACATTTTGTGAGACTATTGACTATTACACACTAATGAATATTGTGTCACAATTAAAAATGAGAATCCTAAAGTGAAAGTAACGTTTGTCCGCCATTTAAGCCACGCCCCCTCAGTACAAATTCATTCATAACTCGAGAACGGAAAGTCGCTGCGCGCTCAAATTTTGATGGTAAGGTCCTTGGTAAGATCTTATCTAAATCTATCGTCGCGGGGCTCGGGAGCCCCCCCCCCCCCCCCCCCCCCCCCCCGCAAATCGCTAATCCGTGAGACCCCGGTCTTGGAACGGCTGTAACTCCCTGAATATACCAGCTAGATCCTTGTGGGAGAGCTTGTTGGAAAGAGCATGTCCTCATCTAGCTTCGATTCGAGTATGGTGCGATTTGGCCTGGGCATTCCCGAGATATAAGCCCACAAAGATATGCATTTCAACAGACATTACTCCCAGTAAATAAGAGTAAAAACTCAGTCACCCAGCAACACAGGAATGGTATTCTTCAACAGGACTCCTCAAACACTATCTAAGTTCTGAGTTTCACATTTTTCCATTTTCTCGTTCCCGAGATAGAAGTGAAAAACCAATTCATTCTATTAATTCATTTCAACTGAATAGTATGTAATACCACTGTTGTCCAATAGATGGAGCAGCAGCATTAGACATTTTTAATCATTTTTATCAGCTTTCAGTATTGGCTAACAAACAAATGCTTAAAGCTATTTTTTATTATTATAATGGATGTATAATAATTACATCACAAAAAAATATGTGAAATGCTTATATACCATTAAGAGATTTTCATGCTAACATATTCTGTGTGTGTGTGTGTGTGTGCATGTGTGTGTGTGTAAGCATGCACACAATTGTTTGTATTAAGTATTATTGTTTAAGCTTCTCCTTTCTCTGTGTTTTAGCATATTCTTTTCCAGGCACATTTCAACAGAACATTTCAGAAATGGCATAAGGGTGTTTTACAGTCCTCAAGGAAAGATCAGATTTTCTTAAAAATAAGCAAATGACATGACTCTAAACAAGCATGCAAAATTTCATGGCCATTAGGCAATAGGTGCTTCTGTAGAAATTAAAAAGGAAGTTAAAAATCATTTATTTCAAATATATATCCAACAATGTCAGATACAACTGTGATAAGCATTTCAGAATGGTCAGCATTTCAGTATGTGCTGAACTGAGTCACACAGATGTAGTCCACAATGGTGATGGTGGTGTGATGATCTGAATGCTGAACTGAGCAACACAGATGTAGTCCACAATGGTGATGGTGGTGTGATGATCTGAATGCTGAACTGAGCCACACAGATGTAGTCCACAATGGTGATGGTGATAATCTGAATGCTGAACTGAGCCACACAGATGTAGTCCACAATGGTGATGGTGCTGTGATGATCTGGACATTGTTTTTCTGCAGTCAAACTGATTCCTTGATTTGCATTGAATAGAATCTTCAGCTGGTTCTGGAGTTGAATATTGTCCTATAATGAAAATGATCTTGTCATCAGAGCAGCGTAAGACATTTGATGTACCTAAAGACAATGAGGATTTGATTAGGATTTTTTATTTTAGTTACACTTTACAAGTGAATTATGTACTTCTAAAACATTGTGTTTAAAGCAACTATATTTAATATCCTTATAACAGAAACAAATATTACAGAGTATTCTAGGCATAGTATGTCAATGTAATAACAGTTATAACTAATTTAAAAGATAAAAATAGTCTTACCTGTTTATCAATACTTGAAGTGTTGGAATATGATGAGAATGAAGCAGCAAAGATAGTCTAATATATCTCAAAGTTCATTGTCTTTCCTTTCTTTTTTCTCTTTCTGCTGCAAAGAGTTTGTTTAATTTCTTACATCACCTTTTGTTGTAAGTACTTCATTATAAACCTGACAACTGTATGATGCAAGTCTCCATACAAATTTATTATAAAAGGACATTACGCAGACATTTTAAACAATAAAACACATCAAAGAAATAAATAAAAAGAATGACTAAATAAATGAATAAATGAAAATTAATAAATAATTATTGTGTGTTAAAAAGGTTTAAAACCATACATTTCCTATGGTAAATTGCCTCTATTGGCTGTAAATGGTGTTTTCCATCTATGATTATATAATCTCTATATCATAATTCTCAAAATCAGTGCAGTACAATTCTCTGGACTCTCTAGATCAATGATTATCAGAAAAGGTCTAACTTCTTCATTTGGATGGCTATAATAGGGTCACTTCAATATGTAGCCTTATGTGTCCCCGAAAGCCTATATCTCTTTAATGAATCTCTAACTCTAATGTATCTCTAACTCATTCCCTCTAGCGCCACCACCTGTCCAAAAGTTCACTCATATTTATGCTAATAACTTTTGAACCATAAGGCCTATCAACAAAATTCTTTTTTCCTCTGATTCCTGAGCTCACGACGATTCGATTGCACCCTATGACGTCATTTTCCGTCATGCAAATTTTTCCGCCATTTTGAATTTTCAGAAAAACCTACTTTTTCGAACTCCTCCTAGGCCGATGCTCCAATTTTCACCAAAATTGCACCAGATCATCTTCAGGCAGTGGGGACAAAAAGTTATGGAATTCAAGTTGATTCGTCAAATCGTTTTTGATAAACATGCAAACTAATTTTACGTAGCGCTTGCGAAAACAAATGTACCACATCAGTCAAAACCTACTTTTTTGAACTCCTCCTAGACCGTTTGTCCGATTTTCACCAAAATCGAATCGTATCATCTCCAGACCGTGCCGACTAAAAGTTATGGATTTCGTGTCGATTGACGAAACCGTTTTCGTATAGCGCAGCAGCAAAGTTGAGGCATGCTGCCAAAATGACTATTAAGTCTTTATCTCTGCAATGCCTTGACATTTTGACACCAAACTTTGTATGTGTCATTGTCACCTCACTCTGACCACATCACATCAATTTGGTAACTGCGCCACCTATTTGTCAAAAGTGATAAACCATTAAATCATCTTAAAAGTTACTGTATATATGATTTTTTTAGCCATTTATCCAAGTTCTCTTAAAATGTCTTTAATTGCTCCTTGCTGCAGTTGGTCTGCCACTCCCACCCATGATGGCATCTGTTGCCGCTTCTTGCGCTTGGCCCCGGTAATGGCTGCTTGCAGCTATATTTAGGGGCCAAGCACCGAAGGTGCGGAGGCACCTATTGTATCTGTTCCGGTTCTTATTATTATTATTATTATTAGGGGCCAAGCACCGAAGGTGCGGTGGCACCTATTGTATCTGTTCCGGTTCTTATTTAGGGGCCAAGCACCGAAGGTGCGGGCACCTATTGTATCTGTTCCCGTTCTTATTATTATTATTCTTTTTCTTCCGACTGGGCGTCTATGGCAGCCCATAGAACCGATTGCGGGAAAGTTGTTTTGGTTTGACATTCTGATAGAGGACAGTCCCAACATTAAATACACCAATTTTGGTGTCTCTAAGTCATTCCCTCTAGCGCCACCACCTGTCCAAATTTTCACTTTTATTATGCTAATAACTTTTGAACCGTAAGGCCTATCATCAAAATTCTTTTTTCCCCTTGTTCCTGAGCTCATGCCGATTCGATTGCACCCTATGACGTCATTTTCCGTCATAATAATTTGGCCGCCATCTTGAATTTTCAGAAAAAGCTACTTTTTCGAACTCCTCCTAGGCCGATGCTCCGATTTTCACCAAAATTGCACCAGATCATCTTCAGACAGTGGGGACAAAAAGTTATGGAATTCAAGTTGATTCGCTTAAAAGTTTTTGAATGACGTGCAAAATAATTTTACGTAGAGCTTGCGAAAACAAACTTAAGGCTGTATCTCCGCAACGCTTTATCGTATTCAGACCAAACTTGGTACAAGTCATCACAAGCATGACCTGAGGCAACATGCAGCGTTTCGGCGCAGCGCCACCTACTGGTCCGGAGATATGAAAAATGGTTATTTTTGCTCATAACTCCTGAACGGTTTGTTCAAAAATCATAAAAGTGGCCTCGTTAGATTCAGGGCGTCATACCGAGTCGACTGATATCCAATTTTCCCAGATCGGCCATTTTGTCTGTCGGCCATTTTGAATTATGTGCTAAAATGCTGTATTTTCTGAACGCATGAACGAATTGTTACGAAACTCGGTATGGGTCATCAGTACGATGCCCTGAAAGAGCCTGAGAAGTTTCGAAACAGCGCCACCTAGTGGTGAACTTTTTTTTTCAAATGCTTATAACTTTGGGTGTGGTCGACTTATTTTCACGAGAGTCATCTTTTTGAGCTCCTGAATCGTTGCCGAGTCCAACGATACCAAACATGCTGGGTTTCGTCTTACGGTTTGTGTAGCGTTGCGATTTAGCGCGAAAAAAACATTTGGCTATATCTTCGAAACCGCTTGTCCGATCGAGACGAAACCACCGCCAGAAGTTTGGAAACATAGGTCGATAGGCTATACGCTAATGCCCAAATGCGAAAATATTGATAGTAAGGGGTAGTAAAATTCAAACAAAGTCACGTGTCAGTCATTTTTTACGTGTTTTTTCATATAAGTGTCTATAACTCTGAAGTGAATTGAGATATTTTCACCAAAATTGACACACATACGTATGGGCTCACTCTGAGGACACATAAAAAAAATTGTGGGACTGAGCCTCTTGGTGGCGCTATAATAGAACAAAACATGAAATTCCCATTGACTTCAATAGAGTTTTGTGAAATAAAATGCTATACTAAACAAATGCATTGATGTAATATTAAGAAACTCAGAATGTGCCAACAACACCATCCCCTGAAGGTACTAAAAATATTTCGAAACAGCGCCACCTTGTGGTCAAAAGTTATAATAAAATTTCCAAAAAGGCTAATAACTTTTGAATAAATCTGCCTGTTGAAATGCCACTGGTCTTAATAGATTCCTTGGGTCAAGCTGAGAACATAGATACCAGGTTTTCCTTATTTGGCCGAACTTCCTGTCCGCCATCTTGATTTTCAGTCAAAACCTACTTTTTCGAACTCCTCCTAGACCGTTTTTTCCGATTTTCACCAAAATCGAATCGTATCATCTTCAGACCGTCCCGACCAAAAGTTATGGATTTCGTGTCGATAGACAAAACCGTTTTCGTATACCGCAGCAGCAAAGTTGAGGCATGCTGCCAAAATGACTATTAAGGCTTTATATCTGCAATGTCTCGACATATTGACAACTAACTTTGTATGTGTCATTGTCACTTCACTCTGACCACATCACATCGAGTTCATAACTGCGCCACCTATTGGTCGAAAGTGATAAACCATTAAATCATCTCATAAGTTACTGTATGCATGATTTTTCGACCATTTGCCGAAATTCCTCTTAAAATGTCTTTAAATTGCTCATTTTTTCAGTTGGTCTGACACTTTCAGCCATGTTGGCATGTCTTATCGTCTTCTACTGCTTGGCCCCGTTTAATGGCTGCTTGCAGCTATATTATTATTATTATTATTATTCTGCTTCTTCTTCCGACTGGGCGTCTATGGCAGCCCATAGAACCGTTTGCGGGAAAGTTATGAAATTTGGTACACTGATAGAGGACAGTCTGAAAAGTCACCAGAGCAAATTTGGAGTCTCCAACTCAATCCCTCTAGCGCCACCAACTGTCCAAAGATTTACTCATGTTTATGCTTATAACTTTTGAACCATAATGGCTAGAATCACAAAATCCTTTGTCCTCTTATTCCTTGGCTCATGCCGATTCGATTGCACCCTATGACGTCATTTTCCGTCACGACAATTTGTCCGCCATTTGTAATTATCCGAAAAAGCTACTTTTTCGAACTCCTCCTAGGCCGTTGTTCTGATTCTCACCAAAATTGAACCAGATCATCTCCAGACCGTGCTGACAAAAAGTTATGGAATTCATAAAAACGCTGCAAGTTGTTCTCGAATACCACGCAAATTAATTTTAAGTAGCGCTTGCGAAAACAGACACAAGGCTGTATCTCCGCAACGCTTTATCGTATTCAAACCAAACTTGGTACATGTCATTACAAGCATGACCTGAAGCTACATGCTGCGTTTTGGCGCAGCGCCACCTACTGGTCCAGAGATACGAAAAATTGCTATTTTTGCTCATAACTACTGAACAGTTTGTCCAAAAATAATAAAATTGGTCTCGTTAGATTCAGGGCGTCATGCCGAGTCGACTGATATCCAATTTTTCCATATCGGCCATTTTGTCTGTCGGCCATTTTGAATTATGTGCTAAAATGCTGTATTTTCTGAACGCATGAACGAATTGTTACGAAACTCGGTATGGGTCATCAGTACGATGCCCTGAAAGAGCCTGAGAATTTTCGAAACAGCGCCACCTAGTGGTGAATTTTTTTTTTCAAATGCTTATAACTTTGGGTGTGGTTGACTTATTTTCACGAGAGTCATCTTTTTGAGTTCCTGAATCGTTGCCGAGTCCAACGATGCCAAACATGCTGGGTTTCGTCTTACGGTTTGTGTAGCGTTGCGATTTAGCGCGAAAAAAACATTTGGCTATATCTTCGAAACCGCTTGTCCGATCGAGACGAAACCACCGTCAGAAGTTTGGAAACATAGGTCGATAGGCTAAACGCTAATGCCCAAATGCGAAAATATTGATAGTAAGGGGTAGTAAAATCCAATCAAAGTCACGTGTCAGTCATTTTTTATGTGTTTATACACATAAATGTATATAACTCCAAAACTAAATGAGATATTTTCACCAAATTTTACACACACTTGTATGGGCTCACTATGAGGTCACATAAAAAAAATGGTGGGATTGAGCCTATTGGTGGCGCTATAATAGAACGTAACATGCTATTCTTAACGAATGCATTGGTGCAACATTACAAAACTCAGCATGTGCCATCAGCACCATGCCCTGAAGGTACTCAACACATTTCGAGACAGCGCCACCTTTTGGTCAAAAGTTATAACATAATTTCTAAAAAACTTTTGAAGAAATCTGCGTATTTTAATGCCACTGGTCTTAAGGTTTGTCATTGTCACCAGACTCTGACCACATCACATCGTTTTTGTAACTACGCCACCTATTGGTCAAAAGTGATAATCCATTAAATCACATTTTTAGTTAATTAGTGTGATTTTTAAGCCATTTTGCCTAAATTAATCTTTAAATGTCTTAAATTGCTCCTTGCTGCAGTTGGTCTGACACATGTTGGCATGTCTTGTCGTCTTCTTTGCGCTTGGCCCCGGTTATTGCTGCTTGCAGCTATATTTATTATTATTATTATTATTATTATTCTTCTTCTTCCGACTGGGGGTCTATGGCAGCCCATAGAACCGTGTCCGGGAAAGTTGTTTTGGTTTGACATTCTGATAGAGGACAGTCCCAACATTAAGTACACCAATTTTGGTGTCTCTAACTCATTCCCTCTAGCGCCACCACCTGTCCAAAGTATCACTCACATTTATGCTAATAACTTTTGAACCGTAAGGCCTATCAACAAAATTCTTTTTTCCTCTGATTCCTGAGCTCATGACGATTCGATTGCACCCTATGACGTCATTTTCCGTCATGCAAATTTTTCCGCCATTTTGAATTTTCCGAAAAACCTACTTTTTCGAACTCCTCCTAGGCCGATACTCCGATTTTCACCAAAATTGCACCAAATCATCTTCATGCAGTGGGGACAAAAAGTTATGGAATTCAAGTTGATTCGTCAAATCGTTTTTGATAAACGTGCAAACTAATTTTACGTAGCGCTTGCGAAAACAAACTTAAGGCTGTATCTCCGCAACGCTTTATCGTATTCAGACCAAACTTGGTACATGTCATCACAAGCATGACCTGAGGCAACATGCAGCGTTTCGGCGCAGCGCCACCTACTGGTCCGGAGATATGAAAAATGGTTATTTTTGCTCATAACTCCTGAACGGTTTGTCCAAAAATCATAAAAGTGGCCTCGTTAGATTCAGGGCGTCATACCGAGTCGACTGATATCCAATTTTCCCAGATCGGCCATTTTGTCTGTCGGCCATTTTGAATTATGTGCTAAAATGCTGTATTTTCTGAACGCATGAACGAATTGTTACGAAACTCGGTATGGGTCATCAGTACGATGCCCTGAAGGAGCTTGAGAAGTTTCGAAACAGCACCACCTAGTGGTCAAAAGTTATAAAGAAATTTACAAAAAGGCTAATAACTTTTGAATAAATCTGCCTGTTGAAATGCCACTGGTCTTAATAGATTCCTTGGGTCAAGCTGAGAACATAGATACCAGGTTTTCCTTATTTGGCCAAACTTCCTGTCCGCCATCTTGATTTTCAGTCAAAACCTACTTTTTCGAACTCCTCCTAGACCGTTTGTCCGATTTTCACCAAAATCGAATCGTATCATCTCCAGACCGTGCCGACTAAAAGTTATGGATTTCGTGTCGATTGACGAAACCGTTTTCGTATAGCGCAGCAGCAAAGTTGAGGCATGCTGCCAAAATGACTATTAAGTCTTTATCTCTGCAATGCCTTGACATTTTGACACCAAACTTTGTATGTGTCATTGTCACCTCACTCTGACCACATCACATCAATTTGGTAACTGCGCCACCTATTTGTCAAAAGTGATAAACCATTAAATCATCTTAAAAGTTACTGTATATGTGATTTTTTTAGCCATTTATCCAAGTTCTCTTAAAATGTCTTTAATTGCTCCTTGCTGCAGTTGGTCTGCCACTCCCGCATCTGTTGCCGCTTCTTGCGCTTGGCCCCGGTAATGGCTGCTTGCAGCTATATTACCAATTGTTTCTGTTCCGGTTCTTTTTTATTCTTCTTCCGACTGGGCGTCTATGGCAGCCCATAGAACCGTTTGCGGGAAAGTTGTTTTGATTTGACATTCTGATAGAGGACAGTCCCAACATTAAATGCACCAATTTTGGTGTCTCTAACTCATTCCCTCTAGCGCCACCACCTGTCCAAAGTTTCACTTTTATTATGCAAATAACTTTTGAACCGTAAGGCCGATCATCAAAATTCTTTTTTCCCCTTGTTCCTGAGCTCACGCTGATTCGATTGCACCCTATGACGTCATTTTCCGCCATGTAAATTTTTCCGCCATTTTGAATATTCAGAAAAACCTACTTTTTCGAACTCCTCCTAGGCCGATGCTCCGATTTTCACCAAAATTGAACCAGATCATCTTCAGGCAGTGGGGACAAAAAGTTATGGAATTCAAGTTGATTCGCTTAACAGTTTTTGAATACCATGCAAAATAATTTTACGTAGCGCTTGCAAAAACAAACTTAAGGCTGTATCTCCGCAATGCTTAATCGTATTCAGACAAAACTTGGTATATGTCATCACAAGCATGACCTGAGGCTACATGCAGCGTTTCGGCGTAGTGCCACCTACTGGTCCGGAGATATGAAAATTGGCTATTTCTGCTCATAACTCCTGAACCGTTTGTCCAAAAATCATAAAGGTGGTCTCGTTAGATTCAGGGCGTCATACCGAGTCGACTGATATCCAATTTTTCCAGATCGGCCATTTTGTCTGTCGGCCATTTTGAATTATGTGCTAAAATGCTGTATTTTTTGAACGCATTAACGAATTGTTGCGAAACTCGGTATGGGTCATCAGTACGATGCCCTAAAGGAGTCTGAAAAGTTTCGAAGCAGCGCCACATAGTGGTCAAAAGTTATAACAAAATTTCCAAAAAGGCTAATAACTTTTGAATAAATCTGCCTGTTGAAATGCCACTGGTCTTAATAGATTCATTGGGTCAAGCTGAGAACATAGATACCAGGTTTTCATTATTTGGCCGAATTTCCTGTCCGCCATCTTGATTTTCAGTCAAAACCTACTTTTTTCGAACTCCTCCTAGACCGTTTGTCCGATTTTCACCAAAATCGAATCGTATCATCTCCAGACCGTGCCGACTAAAAGTTATGGATTTCGTGTCGATTGACGAAACCGTTTTCGTATACCGCAGCAGCAAAGTTGAGGCATGATGCTAAAAGCACTATTCAGGCTTTATCTCTGCAATGCCTTGACATATTGACACCAAACTTTGTATGTGTCATTATCACTTCACTCTGACCACATCATATTAATTTCGTAACTGCGTCACCTATTTGTCAAAAGTGATAAACCATTAAACTATCTTAAAAGTTACTGTATATATGATTTTTTATCCATTTATCCAAAGTTCTCTTAAAATGTATTTAATTGTTCATTGCTGCAGTTGGTCTGCCACTCCCACCCATTATGGCATCTGTTGCCGCTTCTTGCGCTTGGCCCCGGTAATGGCTGCTTGCAGCTATATTTATTATTATTCTTCTTCTTCCGACTGGGGGTCTATGGCAGCCCATAGAACCGTGTCCGGGAAAGTTGTTTTGGTTTGACATTCTGATAGAGGACAGTCCCATCATTAAGTACACCAATTTTGGTGTCTCTAACTTATTCCCTCTAGCGCCACCACCTGTCCAAAGTTTCACTCACATTTATGCTAATAACTTTTGAACCGTAAGGCCTATCAACAAAATTCTTTTTTCCTCTGATTCCTGAGCTCATGACGATTCGATTGCACCCTATGACGTCATTTTCCGTCATGCAAATTTTTTCCGCCATTTTGAATTTTCAGAAAAACCTACTTTTTCGAACTCCTCCTAGGGCGATGCTCCGATTTTCACCAAAATTGCACCAGATCATCTTCAGACATTGGGGACAAAAAGTTATGGAATTCAAGTTGATTCGCTTAAAAGTTTTTGAATAACGTGCAAAATAATTTTACGTAGCGCTTACGAAAACAAACTTATGGCTGTATCTCCGCAACGCTTTATCGTATTCAGACCAAACTTGGTACATGTCATCACAAGCATGACCTGAGGCTACCTGCAGCGTTTCGGCGCAGCGCCACCTACTGGTCCGGAGATATGAAAAATGGCTATTTTTGCTCATAACTCCTGAACGGTTTGTCCAAAAATCATAAATGTGGTCTCGTTAGATTCAGGGCGTCATGTTGAGTTGATTGATATCCAATTTTCCCATATCGGCCATTTTGTCTGTCTGCCATTTTGAATTATGTGCTAAAATGCTGTATTTTCTGAACGCATGAACGAATTGTTACGAAACTCAGTATGGGTCATCAGTACGATGCCCTGAAGGAGCCTGAGAAGTTTCGAAACAGCGCCACCTTGTGGTCAAAAGTTATAAAGAAATTTCCAAAAAGGCTAATAACTTTTGAATAAATCTGCCTGTTGAAATGCCACTGGTCTTAATAGATTCCTTCGGTCAAGCTGAGAACATAGATACCAGGTTTTCCTTATTTGGCCGAACTTCCTGTCCGCCATCTTGATTTTCAGTCAAAACCTACTTTTTTGAACTCCTCCTAGACCGTTTGTCCGATTTTCACCAAAATCGAATCGTATCATCTCCAGACCGTGCCGACTAAAAGTTATGGATTTCGTGTCGATTGACGAAACCGTTTTCGTATACCGCAGCAGCAAAGTTGAGGCATGCTGCCAAAATGACTATTAAGTCTTTATCTCTGCAATGCCTTGACATTTTGACACCAAACTTTGTATGTGTCATTGTCACCTCACTCTGACCACATCACATCAATTTGGTAACTGCGCCACCTATTTGTCAAAAGTGATAAACCATTAAATCATCTTAAAAGTTACTGTATATGTGATTTTTTTTTAGCCATTTATCCAAGTTCTCTTAAAATGTCTTTAATTGCTCATTGCTGCAGTTGGTCTGCCACTCCCACCCATGATGGCATCTGTTGCCGCTTCTTGCGCTTGGCCCCGGTAATGGCTGCTTGCAGCTATATTATCAATTGTTTCTGTTCCGGTTCTTTTTTATTCTTCTTCCGACTGGGCGTCTATGGCAGCCCATAGAACCGATTGCGGGAAAGTTGTTTTGGTTTGACATTCTAATAGAGGACAGTCCCAACATTAAATACACCAATTTTGGTGTCTCTAACTCATTCCCTCTAGCGCCACCACCTGTCCAAAGTTTTACTTTTGTTTTGCTAATAACTTTTGAACCGTAAGGCCTATCATAGAAATTCTTTTTTCCCCATGTTTCTGAGCTTATGCCGATTCGATTGCACCCTATGACGTCATTTTCCGTTATGCAAATTTGTCCGCCATTTTGAATTTTCAGAAAAACCTACTTTTTCGAACTCCTCCTAGGCCGATGCTCCGATTTTCACCAAAATTGCACCAGATCATCTTTAGGCAGTGTGGACAAAAAGTTATGGAATTCAAGTATATTCGCTTAACAGTTTTTGAATACCGTGCAAAATAATTTTACGTAGCGCTTGCAAAAACAAACTTAAGGCTGTATCTTCGCAACGCTTAATAGTATTCAGACCAAACTTGGTACATATCATCACAAGCATGACCTGAGGCTACATGCTGCGTTTCGGCGCAGCGCCACCTACTGGTCCAGAGATATGAAACATGGCTATTTTTGCTTATAACTTCTGAAAAATGTGTCCAAAAATCATAAAAGTGGTCTCGTTAGATTCAGGGCGTCATACTGGGTCGTCTGATATAAAATTTTACCAGATCAGCCATTTTGTCTGTCGGCCATTTTGAATTATGTGCTAAAATGCTGTATTTTCTGAACGCATGAACGAATTGTTACGAAACTCAGTATGGGTCATCAGTACGATGCCCTGAAGGAGCGTGAGAAGTTTCGAAACAGCGCCACCTAGTGGACAAAAGTTATAACAAAATTTCCAAAAAGGCTAATAACTTTTGAATACATCTCCCTGTTGAAATGCCACTGGTCTTAATAGATTCCTTGGGTCAAGCTGAGAACAGAGATACCAGATTTTCCTAATTTGGCCAAACTTCCTGTCCGCCATCTTGATTTTCAGTCAAAACCTACTTTTTCGAACTCCTCCTAGACCGTTTGTCCGATTTTCACCAAAATCGAATCGTATCATCTCCAGACTGTGCCGACTAAAAGTTATGGATTTCGTGTCGATAGACAAAACCGTTCTCGTGTAGCGCAGCAGCAAATTTGATGTAGGATGCCAAAAGGACTATTCAGTCTTTATCTCTGCAATGCCTTGACATTTTGACACCAAACTTTATATGTGTCATTTTCACCTCACTCTGACCACATCACATCAATTTTGTAAGTGCTCCACCTATTTGTCGAAAGTGATAAACCATTACATTATCTTAAAAGTTACTGTATATATGATTTAATGCCATTTATCCAAAGTTCTCTTAAAATGTCTTTAATTGCTCATTGCTGCAGTTGGTCTGCCACTCCCACCCATGATGGCATCTGTTGCCGCTTCTTGCGCTTGGCCCCGGTAATGGCTGCTTGCAGCTATATTTATTAGGGGCCAAGCACCAAAGGTGCGGAGGCACCTATTGTATCTGTTCCGGTTCTTATTATTATTATTATTATTATTATTCTTCTTCTTCCGACTGGGGGTCTATGGCAGCCCATAGAACCGTGTCCGGGAAAGTTGTTTTGGTTTGACATTCTGATAGAGGACAGTCCCATCATTAATTACACCAATTTTGGTGTCTCTAACTTATTCCCTCTAGCGCCACCACCTGTCCAAAGTTTCACTCACATTTATGCTAATAACTTTTGAACCGTAAGGCCTATCAACAAAATTCTTTTTTCCTCTGATTCCTGAGCTCATGACGATTCGATTGCACCCTATGACGTCATTTTCCGTCATGCAAATTTTTCCGCCATTTTGAATTTTCAGAAAAACCTACTTTTTCGAACTCCTCCTAGGGCGATGCTCCGATTTTCACCAAAATTGCACCAGATCATCTTCAGACAGTGGGGACAAAAAGTTATGGAATTCAAGTTGATTCGCTTAAAAGTTTTTGAATAACGTGCAAAATAATTTTACGTAGCGCTTATGAAAACAAACTTATGGCTGTATCTCCGCAACGCTTTATCGTATTCAGACCAAACTTGGTACATGTCATCACAAGCATGACCTGAGGCTACCTGCAGCGTTTCGGCGCAGCGCCACCTACTGGTCCGGAGATATGAAAAATGGCTATTTTTGCTCATAACTCCTGAACGGTTTGTCCAAAAATCATAAAAGTGGCCTCGTTAGATTCAGGGCGTCATACCGAGTCGACTGATATCCAATTTTCCCAGATCAGCCATTTTGTCTGTCGGCCATTTTGAATTATGTGCTAAAATGCTGTATTTTCTGAACGCATGAACGAATTGTTACGAAACTCGGTATGGGTCATCAGTACGATGCCCTGAAGGAGCTTGAGAAGTTTCGAAACAGCACCACCTAGTGGTCAAAAGTTATAAAGAAATTTCCAAAAAGGCTAATAACTTTTGAAAAAATCTGCCTGTTGAAATGGCACTGGTCTTAATAGATTCCTTGGGTCAAGCTGAGAACATAGATACTAGGTTTTCCTTATCTGGCCGAACTTCCTGTCCGCCATCTTGATTTTCAGTCAAAACCTACTTTTTTGAACTCCTCCTAGACCGTTTGTCCGATTTTCACCAAAATCGAATCGTATCATCTCCAGACCGTGCCGACTAAAAGTTATGGATTTCGTGTCGATTGACGAAACCGTTTTCGTATAGCGCAGCAGCAAATTTGAGGCATGCTGCCAAAATTGACTATTAAGTCTTTATCTCTGCAATGCCTTGACATTTTTGACACCAAACTTTGTATGTGTCATTGTCACCTCACTCTGACCACATCACATCAATTTGGTAACTGCGCCACCTATTTGTCAAAAGTGATAAACCATTAAATCATCTTAAAAGTTACTGTATATGTGATTTTTTAGCCATTTATCCAAAGTTCTCTTAAAATGTCTTTAATTGCTCCTTGCTGCAGTTGGTCTGCCACTCCCACCCATGATGGCATCTGTTGCCGCTTCTTGCGCTTGGCCCCGTAATGGCTGCTTGCAGCTATTTACCAATTGTTTATTTCCGTTATTTTTATTTCTTCTTCCGACTGGGGTCTATGGCAGCCCATAGAACCGTTGCGGGAAAGTTGTTTTGGTTTGACATTCTGATAGAGACAGTCCCAACATTAATCACCAATTTTGGTGTCTCTAACTCATTCCCTCTAGCGCCACCACTGTCCAAAGTTTCACTTTTATTTATGCTAATAACTTTTGAACCGTAAGGCCTATCAACAAAATTCTTTTTTCCTCTGATTCCTGAGCTCATGACGATTCGATTGCACCATATGACGTCATTATTCCGTCATGCAAATTTTTCCGCCATTTTGAATTTTCAGAAAAACCTACTTTTTCGAACTCCTCCTAGGCGATGCTCCGATTTTCACCAAAATTGCACCAGATCATCTTTAGGCAGTGGGACAAAAAGTTATGGAATTCAAGTATATTCGCTTAAACAGTTTTTGAAATACCGTGCAAAATAATTTTACGTAGGCTTGGCAAAACAAATAAGGCTGTATCTCCGCAACGCTTTATCGTATTCAGACCAAACTTGGTACAAGTCATCACAAGCATGACCTGAGGCAACATGCAGCGTTTCGGCGCAGCGCCACCTACTGGTCCGGAGATATGAAAAATGGTTATTTTTGCTCATAACTCCTGAACGGTTTGTCCAAAAATCATAAAAGTGGCCTCGTTAGATTCAGGGCGTCATACCGAGTCGACTGATATCCAATTTTTTCCAGATCGGCCATTTTGTCTGTCGGCCATTTTGAATTATGTGCTAAAATGCTGTATTTTCTGAACGCATGAACGGATTGTTACGAAACTCGGTATGGGTCATCAGTACGATGCCCTGAAGGAGCTTGAGAAGTTTCGAAACAGCACCACCTAGTGGTCAAAAGTTATAAAAAATTTCCAAAAAGGCTAATAACTTTTGAATAAATCTGCCTGTTGAAATGCCACTGGTCTTAATAGATTCCTTGGGTCAAGCTGAGAACATAGATACCAGGTTTTCCTTATTTGACCGAACTTCCTGTCCGCCATCTTGATTTTCAGTCAAAACCTACTTTTTCGAACTCCTCCTAGACCGTTTGTCCGATTTTCACCAAAATCGAATCGTATCATCTCCAGACCGTGCCGACTAAAAGTTTATGGATTTCGTGTCGATTGACGAAACCGTTTTCGTATAGCGCAGCAGCAAAGTTGAGGCATGCTGCCAAAATGACTATTAAGTCTTTATCTCTGCAATGCCTTGACATTTTTGACACCAAACTTTGTATGTGTCATTGTCACCTCACTCTGACCACATCACATCAATTTGGTAACTGCGCCACCTATTTGTCAAAAGTGATAAACCATTAAATCATCTTAAAAGTTACTGTATATGTGATTTTTTTAGCCATTTATCCAAAGTTCTCTTAAAATGTCTTTAATTGCTCCTTGCTGCAGTTGGTCTGCCACTCCCACCCATGATGGCATCTGTTGCCGCTTCTTGCGCTTGGCCCCGATAATGGCTGCTTGCAGCTATATTTATTATTATTATTATTATTCTTCTTCTTCCGACTGGGGGTCTATGGCAGCCCATAGAACCGTGTCCGGGAAAGTTGTTTTGGTTTGACATTCTGATAGAGGACAGTCCCAACATTAAGTGACACCAATTTTGGTGTCTCTAACTCATTCCCTCTAGCGCCACCACTGTCCAAAGTTTCACTCACATTATGCTAATAACTTTTGATCCGTAAGGCCTATCAACAAAATTCTTTTTTCCTCTGATTCCTGAGCTCATGACGATTCGATTGCACCCTATGACGTCATTTTCCGTCATGCAAATTTTTCCGCCATTTTGAATTTTCAGAAAAACCTACTTTTTCGAACTCCTCCTAGGGCGATGCTCCGATTTTCACCAAAATTGCACCAGATCATCTTCAGACAGTGGGGACAAAAAGTTATGGAATTCAAGTTGATTCGCTTAAAAGTTTTTAAATGACGTGCAAAAAAATTTTACGTAGAGCTTGCAAAAACAAAGTAAGGCTGTATCTCCGCAACGCTTTATCGTATTCAGACCAAACTTGGTACAAGTCATCACAAGCATGACCTGAGGCAACATGCAGCGTTTCGGCGCAGCGCCACCTACTGGTCCGGAGATATGAAAAATGGTTATTTTTGCTCATAACTCCTGAACGGTTTGTCCAAAAATCATAAAAGTGGCCTCGTTAGATTCAGGGCGTCATACCGAGTCGACTGATATCCAATTTTCCCAGATCGGCCATTTTGTCTGTCGGCCATTTTGAATTATGTGCTAAAATGCTGTATTTTCTGAACGCATGAACGGATTGTTACGAAACTCGGTATGGGTCATCAGTACGATGCCCTGAAGGAGCTTGAGAAGTTTCGAAACAGCACCACTAGTGGTCAAAAGTTATAACAAAATTTCCAAAAAGGCTAATAACTTTTGAATAAATCTGCCTGTTGAAATGCCACTGGTCCTAATAGATTCCTTGGGTCAAGCTGAGAACATAGATACCAGGTTTTCCTTATTTGACCGAACTTCCTGTCCGCCATCTTGATTTTCAGTCAAAACCTACTTTTTCGAACTCCTCCTAGACCGTTTGTCCGATTTTCACCAAAATCGAATCGTATCATCTCCAGACCGTGCCGACTAAAAGTTATGGATTTCGTGTCGATTGACGAAACCGTTTTCGTATAGCGCAGCAGCAAAGTTGAGGCATGCTGCCAAAATGACTATTAAGTCTTTATCTCTGCAATGCCTTGACATTTTTGACACCAAACTTTGTATGTGTCATTGTCACCTCACTCTGACCACATCACATCAATTTGGTAACTGCGCCACCTATTTGTCAAAAGTGATAAACCATTAAATCATCTTAAAAGTTACTTTATGTGATTTTTTTTAGCCATTTATCCAAAATTCTCTTAAAATGTCTTTGATTGCTCATTGCTGCAATTGGTCTGCCACTCCCACCCATGATGGCATCTGTTGCCGCTTCTTGCGCTTGGCCCCGATAATGGCTGCTTGCAGCTATATTTATTCTTCCGTTTCTTCTTCCGACTGGGCGTCTATGGCAGCCCATAGAACCGTTTGCGGGAAAGTTATGAAATTTGGTACACTGATAGAGGACAGTCTGAAAAGTCACCAGAGCAAATTTGGAGTCTCCAACTCAATCCCTCTAGCGCCACCAACTGTCCAAAGATTTACTCATGTTTATGCTTATAACTTTTGAACCATAATGGCTAGAATCACAAATCATTTGTCCTCTTATTCCTTGGCTCATGCCGATTCGATTGCACCCTATGACGTCATTTTCCGTCACGACAATTTGTCCGCCATTTGTAATTATCCGAAAAAGCTACTTTTTCGAACTCCTCCTAGGCCGTTGTTCCGATTCTCACCAAAATTGAACCAGATCATCTCCAGACCGTGCTGACAAAAAGTTATGGAATTCATAAAAACGCTGCAAGTTGTTCTCGAATACCACGCAAATTAATTTTAAGTAGCGCTTGCGAAAACAGACATAAGGCTGTATCTCCGCAACGCTTTATCGTATTCAAACCAAACTTGGTACATGTCATTACAAGCATGACCTGAGGCTACATGCTGCGTTTCGGCGCAGCGCCACCTACTGGTCCAGAGATACGAAAAATTGCTATTTTTGCTCATAACTACTGAACAGTTTGTCCAAAAATAATAAAGTTGGTCTTGTTAGATTCAGGGCGTCATGCCGAGTCGACAGATATCCAATTTTCCCAGATCGGCCATTTTGGCTGTCGGCCATTTTGAATTATGTGCTAAAATGCTGTATTTTATGAACGCATGAACGAATTGTTACGAAACTCGGTATGGGTCATCAGTACGATACCCTGAAGGAGCCTGAGAAGTTTCGAAACAGCGCCACCTAGTGGCAAAATTGATTTTTCAAATGCTGATAACTCTGGTTGTGTTTGACGTATTTTCACGGGAG
This sequence comes from Chrosomus eos, assembly GCA_036326025.1. NCBI lineage: Eukaryota > Metazoa > Chordata > Actinopteri > Cypriniformes > Leuciscidae > Chrosomus > Chrosomus eos. The sequence goes on along the minus strand of CM070831.1, from coordinate 2,577,838 downwards.
TCATCTCGTTGGGATCCTGAATCCTTGCCGAGTCCACAGATACCAAATATGCTTAGGTTTTGTTTACGGTTTGTGTAGCGTTGTGATTTAGCGCTTAAAAAACATTTGCCGATATCTTCGAAACCGCTTGTCCGATCGAGACGAAACCACCGCCAGAAGTTTGGAAACATAGGTCGATAGGCTAAACGCTAATGCCCAAATGCGAAAATATTGATAGTAAGGGGTAGTAAAAATCCAATCAAAGTCACGTGTCAGTCATTTTTTATGTGTTTATTCACATAAATGTATATAACTCCAAAACTAAATGAGATATTTTCACCAAATTTTACACACACATGTATGGGCTCACTTTGAGGTCACATAAAAAAAATGGTGGGATTGAGCCTCTTGGTGGCGCTATAATAGAACGTAACATGCTATTCTTAACGAATGCATTGGTGTAACATTACAAAACTCAGCATGTGCCATCAGCACCATGCCCTGAAGGTACTCAAAACATTTCGAGACAGCGCCACCTTTTGGTCAAAAGTTATAACATAATTTCTAAAAACTTTTGAATAAATCTGCGTATTTTAATGCCACTGGTCTTAAGGTTTGTCATTGTCACCAGACTCTGACCACATCACATCGTTTTTGTAACTACGCCACCTATTGGTCAAAAGTGATAATCCATTAAATCACATTTTTAGTTAATTAGTGTGATTTTTAAGCCATTTTGCCTAAATTAATCTTTAAATGTCTTAAATTGCTCCTTGCTGCAGTTGGTCTGACACATGTTGGCATGTCTTGTCGTCTTCTTTGCGCTTGGCCCCGGTTATTGCTGCTTGCAGCTATATTTATTAGGGGCCAAGCACCGAAGGTGCGGTGGCACCTATTGTATCTGTTCCGGTTCTTATTATTCTTCCGTTTCTTCTTCTTCTTCTTCCGACTGGGTGTCTATGGCAGCCCATAGAACCGTTTGCGGGAAAGTTATGAAATTTGGTACACTGATAGAGGACAGTCTGAAAAGTCAACAGAGCAAATTTGGAGTCTCCAACTCAATCCCTCTAGCGCCACCACCTGTCCAAAGTTTCACTTTTATTATGCTAATAACTTTTGAACCGTAAGGCCTATCATCAAAATTCCTTTTTCCCCTTGTTTCTGAGCTAATGCCGATTCGATTGCACCCTATGACGTCATTTTCCGTCACGATATTTTGTCCGCCATTTGTAATTATCTGAAAAAGCTACTTTTTCGAACTCCTCCTAGGCCGTTGTTCTGATTCTCACCAAAATTGAACCAGATCATCTCCAGACCATGCTGACAAAAAGTTATGGATTTCATAAAAACGCTGCAAGTCGTTCTCGAATACCACGCAAATAAATTTTACGTAGAGCTTGCGAAAACACACATAAGGCTGTATCTCCGCGACGCTTTTTCAGATTCAGACCAAACTTGGTCCATGTCATCACAAGCATGACCTGAGGCTACATGCTGCGTTTCGGCGCAGCGCCACCTACTGGTCCAGAGATACGAAAAAGTGCTATTTTCCCCCATAACTACTGTACTCTTTGTCCAAAAATCATAAAAGTGGTCTCGTTAGATTCAGGGCGTCATGCCGAGTCGTCTGGTATCCAATTTTCCTAGATCGGCCATTTTGTCTGTCGGCCATTTTGAATTATGTGCTAAAATGCTGTATTTTCTGAACGCATGAACGAATTGTTACGAAACTCGGTATGGGTCATCAGTACGATGCCCTGAAAGAGCCTGAGAATTTTCGAAACAGCGCCACCTAGTGGTGAATTTTTTTTTCAAATGCTTATAACTTTGGGTGTGGTTGACTTATTTTCACGAGAGTCATCTTTTTGAGTTCCTGAATCGTTGCCGAGTCCAACGATGCCAAACATGCTGGGTTTCGTCTTACGGTTTGTGTAGCGTTGCGATTTAGCGCGAAAAAAACATTTGGCTATATCTTCGAAACCGCTTGTCCGATCGAGACGAAACCACCGTCAGAAGTTTGGAAACATAGGTCGATAGGCTATACGCTAATGCCCAAAGGCGAAAATATTGATAGTAAGGGGTAGTAAAATCCAATCAAAGTCACGTGTCAGTCATTTTTTATGTGTTTATACACATAAATGTATATAACTCCAAAACTAAATGAGATATTTTCACCAAATTTTACACACACTTGTATGGGCTCACTATGAGGTCACATAAAAAAAATGGTGGGATTGAGCCTATTGGTGGCGCTATAATAGAACGTAACATGCTATTCTTAACGAATGCATTGGTGCAACATTACAAAACTCAGCATGTGCCATCAGCACCATGCCCTGAAGGTACTCAACACATTTCGAGACAGCGCCACCTTTTGGTAAAAAGTTATAACATAATTTCTAAAAACTTTTGAATAAATCTGCATATTTTAATGCCACTGGTCTTAAGGTTTGTCATTGTCACTCGATTTAGTAACTACGCCACCTATTGGTCGAAAGTGATAATTCATTAAATCATATTTTTAGTTAATTAGTGTGATTTTTAAAGCCATTTTGCCTAAATTCATCTGACAATGTCTTAAATTGCTCCTTACTGCAGTTGGTCTGACACATGTTGGCATGTCTTGTCGTCTTCTTTGCGCTTGGCCCCGGTTATTGCTGCTTGCAGCTATATTTATTATTCTTCTTCTTCCGACTGGGGGCCTATGGCAGCCCATAGAACCGTGTCCGGGAAAGTTGTTTTGGTTTGACATTCTGATAGAGGACAGTCCCAACATTAAGTACACCAATTTTGGTGTCTCTAACTTATTCCCTCTAGCGCCACCACCTGTCCAAAGTTTCACTCACATTTATGCTAATAACTTTTGATACGTAAGGCCTATCAACAAAATTATTTTTTCCTCTGATTCCTGAGCTCATGACGATTCGATTGCACCCTATGACGTCATTTTCCGTCATGCAAATTTTTCCGCCATTTTGAATTTTCAGAAAAACCTACTTTTTCGAACTCCTCCTAGGGCGATGCTCCGATTTTCACCAAAATTGCACCAGATCATCTTCAGACAGTGGGGACAAAAAGTTATGGAATTCAAGTTGATTCGCTTAAAAGTTTTTGAATAACGTGCAAAATAATTTTACGTAGTGCTTGCGAAAACAAACTTAAGGCTGTATCTCCGCAACGCTTTATCGTATTCAGACCAAACTTGGTACAAGTCATCACAAGCATGACCTGAGGCAACATGCAGCGTTTCGGCGCAGCGCCACCTACTGGTCCGGAGATATGAAAAATGGTTATTTTTGCTCATAACTCCTGAACGGTTTGTCCAAAAATCATAAAAGTGGCCTCGTTAGATTCAGGGCGTCATACCGAGTTGACTGATATCCAATTTTCCCAGATCGGCCATTTTGTCTGTCGGCCATTTTGAATTATGTGCTAAAATGCTGTATTTTCTGAACGCATGAACGAATTATTACGAAACTCGGTATGGGTCATTAGTACGATGCCCTGAAGGAGCTTGAGAAGTTTCGAAACAGCACCACCTAGTGGTCAAAAGTTATAACAAAATTTCCAAAAAGGCTAATAACTTTTGAATAAATCTGCCTGTTGAAATGCCACTGGTCTTAATAGATTACTTGGGTCAAGCTGAGAACATAGATACCAGGTTTTCCTTATTTGACCGAACTTCCTGTCCGCCATCTTGATTTTCAGTCAAAACCTACTTTTTTAAACTCCTCCTAGACCGTTTGTCCGATTTTCACCAAAATCGAATCGTATCATCTCCAGACCGTGCCGACTAAAAGTTATGGATTTCGTGTCGATTGACGAAACCGTTTTCGTATAGCGCAGCAGCAAAGTTGAGGCATGCTGCCAAAATGACTATTAAGTCTTTAACAATGCAATGCCTTGACATTTTGACACCAAACTTTGTATGTGTCATTGTCACCTCACCCTGACCACATCACATCAATTTGGTAACTGCGCTACCTATTTGTCGAAAGTTATAAACCATTAAATTATCTTAAAAGTTACTGTATGATTTTTTTAGCATTTATCCAAAGTTCTCTTAAAATGTCTTTAATTGCTTCTTGCTGCAGTTGGTCGTTTTACGGCTCTGTAATCACGTGGTGTTGCACAAAAACCCCATAAAATGCATATCAGTCGATAGATCTCCTCAGGCTGAACAACTTTGCCTCTAGAACCATTGCTGTCAATCAAATTGTTCATTAAATATTCACAAATATGTTAAAAACCTACTTTTGCAAACTAGTCCCTGGTTTTTTGCCCGATCGGAACCAAACCAGTCTAGGACAATTCTCTAGACTCTCTAGATCAATAATTATCGAAAAAAAGTTGAAATTTGCCCTTTGGTTTACTGTAACAGGGTCGTTTAGAAAATGGGCCTGTCAAAATACACTCAAAAGCCTATAAATCATAAATAAAAACTCAGAACTTCACAATAATTGATGAGCATATGTGTTATAACATGGTGAAGAAGCATGCAAAGTTTCATGGAGATCGGACCATAGATGGCGCTGTAACTGTTAAAACGCTTAAAAACCATGTATTTCCTATGGTAAATTGCCTGTATTGGCTGTAAATGGTCTTTTCCATGTATGATCGTATAATTTTTCATATCACAATGCTCAAAATCATTGCAGTACAATTCTCTGGACTCTCTAGATAAATGATTATCAGAAACTGAGGCTATAACTTATTCATTTGGATGGCTATAATAGGGTCACTTCAATATATAGCCTTATGTGTCCCCGAAAGCCTATATCTCTTCAATGAATGCTCAGATCTTCTTAAAAACATGTCAGAACATGTGACTCTAAATGAGATAATAATAATTAATGCCTCTATAACAGTTAAACAGGTGAAAATTCTAAAAACATAATTGAATATTAAGTCAATAAGTGGTATTCTACTGCCCCCTGCTGTTTAAAATAGTCATTTTGTCATGCAATATAACTAATATTATTCTATGATTCTTATTTAGACTTTATAATATAACTATTTGAACATTTACACTCACATTTTGTAAGACTATTGACTATTGCACTAATGAATATTGTGTCACATTTTAAAAATGAGAATCCTAAAGTGAAAGTAACGTTTGTCCGCCATTTAGGCCACGCCCCCTCAGTACAAATTCATTCATAACTCGAGAACGGAAAGTCGCTGCACGCTCAAATTTTGATGGTAAGGTCCTTGGTAAGATCTTTATCTAAATCTATCGTCGCTAAATCTACCCCCCCGCGGATCGCTATTCCGTGAGACCCCGGTCTTGGAACAGCTGTATCTCAGGGATGCAAACAGCGCGCTTTTCGGCGCCTCGCGCTTTTTTCACGTCAGTTTGGGTGACTTGTGTGAATCGTGCAGATTCGAAGAGTTTTTTTCTGGGGGGGGGGGGGGGGGGGGGGGGGGGGGTGATTTCACCAACAGTAATTCTGGATTGCATCCACCAAAAAAGTAAATAGGAAATAAGCAAATCAAAACACTGCGCGCCAAAACAGCAGGCCTATCATATGCGCGCAAGCGTGAGCCACTAGCGTTTCTTCTTGCTGCGTAACTGTCACTACAACAAATTTCTCCCTGAGGACCAGAGTTCGGCGCCGCGTATTCCCGTCTTACTGGCATTTGACTTTTTTTATTTATAATGTTATATAATCTACTAGTCATGTAATTTATTAAACATTTCAACAATGCCTATTTCAATTGGGTAGGTAGGTTGTGTGTGTGTGTGTGTGTGTGTGTGTAATCTACATATATATCATTACGTTTTAGCTAACGTTACATCAAGTTCACATGTAAAAGACCTAACGTTAGTGCTTGCTAGCAGATCAAATTATGGATACCTGTAGCTACATTGAAAAAGTTGTTCGACTATAATCATGTTCGTTTGCACGTTATGCATTTTAATATTAAATTCCTGACTTGGCTAACGTTACTATCGCCTATCTTGTACAGTAATATTAAACCCTACGTTACCGATTTTCCAATGTTGTTGTTAATGCTAGATTAGGGGTAATGCTAGATAAATGCTGCATGCATGCCCATGGATTTACTATGGTTAATGTGTAAGGAATAATTGACGACAGGCCGTTGAATTATTATAAAAAAAATAATGCACAGCCGAGGTGGTAATGCGGTCATTGTTTTTTTTTTTTAGAGTTAGTAACGGAGGTTTGAGCCACTGATAGCAGACTAATGATAGGGACACACTTACGACTTGCTGAAACATTTGAAGACTGACGGTTTTCATCGACTGCAGCAGGTCTTAACAGGTCACCAACTGTGAACACACTGAATGCGCTGAACACGCGTTTGGGCTTGATCAGTCATAAGTATAAAATTACATTCATAACTGGCCTTAGAGTAAGTGTGTCCCCGGCTTTTATGCAGTTATTAATGCAGTTATTAGAGGAGAGAGAGAGAGAGAGAGAGAGGAGAGAGAGAGAGAGGAGAGAGAGGAGAGAGAGAGAGAGAGAGAGAGAGAGAGAGAGAGAGAGAAGCGAAAAGCATGTCCGTCAATATTATTATTTATGTATTAATTTAATTCGTTCATTCTTTTTTTCTATTATTGACAGTAGATAACCTAATAAATGAAACACACAAAGCCCTTTTAAGAAGTAGGCCTATCAATAATTATTTATTTGTTATATTATCTGGAATAATTACAAAAACCCGTGCAGCAGGACTATTAATTTATTTATATATTCAGTTTAATTTTCTATTTATTATAGATAGGACTATATACTTTATTTATTTAAATTAAACTACATGTGTCCATTGATTGTGAAGTTAGACATAGAAAATTGCAGATCAAGCGCATGGGGCTGCATGTTTTTTCTTTTTATAAAAATTGTATCCTATTTTCCGTTACTACAGTTAACTACGCACAGTGGAACTGTAATGCGGTCAAAGCCCCGTAGTATAACTATTGCCCTTGACTTTGCTTACTGTTGGTTATAGCTAGCAACATTGCGTCAAACATTACTTCTCATAACTTTTTTTCTCCATATCCGTGTCCTTGATTTTTTCATAGTAACGTTTTGTTTACGCGATCCTACTAAAAAATAGTTTTGCTATTTTTAACCTTTTATAAATCCTGCTAAATTTGCCTAAAACGCCTAAAAAAGGCCTAGCCAAATTAAATTGCATGCTGTTCTTGAACCATTTGGAGTATATACATGCTTTTGGTCTCTTTTGAAAGGTGACACTCGGAGGTTTGTTCCTAAACCATCAGAATGAATTACTGTAAGTCTGACTGGTATTGAGTAATATAACTTTGAACACACTGAAAAATGACCAGAAAAAAATCCGCCTACATTTTTTTTGTAAACAGATGCCTGCAGATAACTACAGCTGGGAGCTATTAGCTGGAAAACACAATGGGGTCACAGCATGAAGCCTTACCAAAACACAGTTTCAAATTTGATTATAATATCTTAGAAAATGAGTGTTTTACACATGTTTATCTAAGTGTATGTCTAGGCACTTCCCAAAAAAAGCCACTTGGAGACTCCAAATGACCCTTTGTGACCATAGACACACAAAATGCTGCCATTCTTGAATGCTTTACTCTACAGTCATAAAAGCAAGAAGAAGAAGTGCTAGATAGTTAAATAAGAGTTTATTGTTCAGAATTAAAAAATGAAATTGAAATTCCAAATTCGTCTCGGTGTATTTGATTTTCAGTATTTCATTATGTGCCTATAGGGGTGGGCCGGGGATGGCAGGGGTTGGTGGCAATGTAAGTATCTGGGTATTTTCCGCAGGGCGAGGGCTTCGATTACCTCTCTCTTTTTTGACCATACATGTGTTTGCATCCCTGTATCTCCCTGAATAGACCAGCTAGATCCTTGTGGGAGAGCTTGTTGGAAAGAGCCCGTCCTCATCTAGCTTCGATTCAAGTATGGTGCGATTTGGGCCGGGCATTCCAGAGATATAAGCCCACAAAGATATGCATTTCAACAGACATTACTCCCGGTAAATAAGAGTAAAAACTCAATCACCCAGCAACACAGAAATGGTCTTGTTCAACAGGACTCCTCAAACACTATCTAAGTTCTGAGTTTCACATTTTTTCATTTTCTCATTCCCGAGATAAGTGAAAAAACAATTCATTCTATTAATTCATTTCAACTGAATATGATGTAATACCAATGTTGTCCAATAGATGGAGCAACAGCATTAGTCATTTTTAATCATTTTTGTCAGCTTTCAGTATTGGCTAACAAACAAATGCTTAAAGCTATTTTTTATTATTATAATGGATGTATAATAATTACATCACAAAAAAATATGTGAAATGCTTATATACATTAAAAGGTATTTTGACACTAACATTCCGTGTGTGTGTGTGTGTGTGTGTGTGTGTGTGTGTGTGTGTGTGTGTGTGTGTGTGTGTGTGTGTGTGTGTGTGTGTGTGTGTGTGTGTGTGTAAGCATGCACACAATTGTTTGTATCAAGTATTATTGTTTAAGCTTTTCTTTTCTCTGTGTTTTAGCATATTCTTTTCCAGACACGTTTCAACAGAACATTTCAGAAATGGCATAAGGGTGTTTTACAGTCCTCAAGGAAAGATCAGATTTTCTTAAAAATAAGCAAATGACATGACTCTAAACAAGCATGCAAAATTTCATGGCCATTAGGCAATAGGTGCTTCTGTAGAAATTAAAAAGGAAGTTAAAAATCATTTATTTCAAATATATATCCAACAATGTCAGATACAACTGTGATAAGCATTTCAGAATGGTCAGCATTTCAGTATGTGCTGAACTGAGTCACACAGATGTAGTCCACAATGGTGATGGTGGTGTGATGATCTGAATGCTGAACTGAGCAACACAGATGTAGTCCACAATGGTGATGGTGGTGTGATGATCTGAATGCTGAACTGAGCCACACAGATGTAGTCCACAATGGTGATGGTGGTGTGATGATCTGAATGCTGAACTGAGACACACAGATGTAGTCCACAATGGTGATGGTGATAATCTGAATGCTGAACTGAGCAACACAGATGTAGTCCACAATGGTGATGGTGATGTGATGATCTGAATGCTGAACTGAGTCACACAGATGTAGTCCACAATGGTGATGGTGATAATCTGAATGCTGAACTGAGCCACACAGATGTAGTCCACAATGGTGATGGTGATAATCTGAATGCTGAACTGAGCCACACAGAAGTAGTCCACAATGGTGATGGTGGTGTGATGATCTGGACATTGTTTTTCTGCAGTCAAACTGATTCCTTGATTTGCATTGAATAGAATCTTCAGCTGGTTCTGGAGTTGAATATTGTCCTATAATGAAAATGATCTTGTCATCAGAGCAGCGTAAGACATTTGATGTACCTAAAGACAATGAGGATTTGATTAGGATTTTTTATTTTAGTTACACTTTACAAGTGAATTATGTACTTCTAAAACATTGTGTTTAAAGCAACTATTTATTTAACAGAATATCCTTATAACAGAAACAAATATTACAGAGTATTCTAGGCATATTATGTCAATGTAATAACAGTTTATAACTAATTTAAAAGATAAAAATAGTCTTACCTGTTTATCAATACTTGAAGTGTTGGAATATGATGAGAATGAAGCAGCAAAGATAGTCTAATATATCTCAAAGTTCATTGTCTTTCCTTTCTTTTTTCTCTTTCTGCTGCAAAGAGTTTGTTTAATTTCTTACATCACCTTTTGTTGTAAGTACTTCATTATAAACCTGACAACTGTATGATGCAAGTCTCCATACAAATTTATTATAAAAGGACATTACGCAGACATTTTAAACAATAAAACACATCAAAGAAATAAATAAAAAGAATGACTAAATAAATGAATAAATGAAAATTAATAAATAATTATTGTGTGTTAAAACTTTGTATGTGTCATTGTCACCTCACTCTGACCACATCACATCAATTTGGTAACTGCGCCACCTATTTGTCAAAAGTGATAAACCATTAAATCATCTTAAAAGTTACTGTATATGTGATTTTTTTTAGCCATTTATCCAAGTTCTCTTAAAATGTCTTTAATTGCTCCTTGCTGCAGTTGGTCTGCCACTCCATGGCATCTGTTGCCGCTTCTTGCGCTTGGCCCGGTAATGGCTGCTTGCAGCTATATTTATTATTATTATTATTATTCTTCCGACTGGGGGTCTATGGCAGCCCATAGAACCGTGTCCGGGAAAGTTGTTTTGGTTTGACATTCTGATAGAGGACAGTCCCATCATTAATTACACCAATTTTGGTGTCTCTAACTTATTCCCTCTAGCGCCACCACCTGTCCAAAGTTTCACTCACATTTATGCTAATAACTTTTGAACCGTAAGGCCTATCAACAAAATTCTTTTTTCCTCTGATTCCTGAGCTCATGACGATTCGATTGCACCCTATGACGTCATTTTCCGTCATGCAAATTTTTCCGCCATTTTGAATTTTCAGAAAAACCTACTTTTTCGAACTCCTCCTAGGGCGATGCTCCGATTTTCACCAAAATTGCACCAGATCATCTTCAGACAGTGGGGACAAAAAGTTATGGAATTCAAGTTGATTCGCTTAAAAGTTTTTGAATAACGTGCAAAATAATTTTACGTAGCGCTTACGAAAACAAACTTATGGCTGTATCTCCGCAACGCTTTATCGTATTCAGACCAAACTTGGTACATGTCATCACAAGCATGACCTGAGGCTACCTGCAGCGTTTCGGCGCAGCGCCACCTACTGGTCCGGAGATATGAAAAATGGCTATTTTTGCTCATAACTCCTGAACGGTTTGTCCAAAAATCATAAATGTGGTCTCGTTAGATTCAGGGCGTCATACCGGGTCGTCTGATATAAAATTTTACCAGATCAGCCATTTTGTCTGTCGGCCATTTTGAATTATGTGCTAAAATGCTGTATTTTCTGAACGCATGAACGAATTGTTACGAAACTCGGTATGGGTCATCAGTACGATGCCCTGAAGGAGCGTGAGAAGTTTCGAAACAGCGCCACCTAGTGGTCAAAAGTTATAACAAAATTTGCAAAAAGGCTAATAACTTTTGAATACATATCCCTGTTGAAATGCCACTGGTCTTAATAGATTCCTTGGGTCAAGCTGAGAACATAGATACCAGATTTTCCTAATTTGGCCGAACTTCCTGTCCGCCATCTTGATTTTCAGTCAAAACCTACTTTTTCGAACTCCTCCTAGACCGTTTGTCCGATTTTCACCAAAATCGAATCGTATCATCTCCAGACTGTGCCGACTAAAAGTTATGGATTTCGTGTCGATAGACAAAACCGTTTTCGTGTAGCGCAGCAGCAAAGTTGGGGTAGGATGCCAAAAGGACTATTCAGTCTTTATCTCTGCAATGCCTTGACATTTTGACACCAAACTTTGTATGTGTCATTTTCACCTCACTCTGACCACATCACATCAATTTCGTAAGTGCTCCACCTATTTGTCGAAAGTGATAAACCATTAAATTATCTTAAAAGTTACTGTATATATGATTTAATGCCATTTATCCAAAGTTCTCTTAAAATGTCTTTAATTGCTCATTGCTGCAGTTGGTCTGCCACTCCCACCATGATGGCATCTGTTGCCGCTTCTTGCGCTTGGCCCCGGTAATGGCTGCTTGCAGCTATATTTAGGGGCCAAGCACCGAAGGTGCGGGCACCTATTGTATCTGTTCCCGTTCTTATTAGGGGCCAAGCACCGAAGGTGCGGTGGCACCTATTGTATCTGTTCCGGTTCTTATTATTCTTCCGTTTCTTCTTCCGACTGGGCGTCTATGGCAGCCATAGAACCGTTTGCGGGAAAGTTATGAAATTTGGTACACTGATAGAGGACAGTCTGAAAAGTCACCAGAGCAAATTTGGAGTCTCCAACTCAATCCCTCTAGCGCCACCAACTGTCCAAAGATTTACTCATGTTTATGCTTATAACTTTTGAACCATAATGGCTAGAATCACAAATCCTTTGTCCTCTTATTCCTTGGCTCATGCCGATTCGATTGCACCCTATGACGTCATTTTCCGTCACGACAATTTGTCCGCCATTTGTAATTATCCGAAAAAGCTACTTTTTCGAACTCCTCCTAGGCCGTTGTTCCGATTCTCACCAAAATTGAACCAGATCATCTCCAGACCGTGCTGACAAAAAGTTATGGAATTCATAAAAACGCTGCAAGTTGTTCTCGAATACCACGCAAATTAATTTTAAGTAGCGCTTGCGAAAACAGACATAAGGCTGTATCTCCGCAACGCTTTATCGTATTCAAACCAAACTTGGTACATGTCATTACAAGCATGACCTGAGGCTACATGCTGCGTTTCGGCGCAGCGCCACCTACTGGTCCAGAGATACGAAAAATTGCTATTTTTGCTCATAACTACTGAACAGTTTGTCCAAAAATAATAAAGTTGGTCTTGTTAGATTCAGGGCGTCATGCCGAGTCGACAGATATCCAATTTTCCCAGATCGGCCATTTTGGCTGTCGGCCATTTTGAATTATGTGCTAAAATGCTGTATTTTATGAACGCATGAACGAATTGTTACGAAACTCGGTATGGGTCATCAGTACGATACCCTGAAGGAGCCTGAGAAGTTTCGAAACAGCGCCACCTAGTGGCAAAATTGATTTTTCAAATGCTGATAACTCTGGTTGTGTTTGACGTATTTTCACGGGAGTCATCTCGTTGGGATCCTGAATCCTTGCCAAGTCCACAGATACCAAATATGCTTAGGTTTTGTTTACGGTTTGTGTAGCGTTGTGATTTAGCGCTTAAAAAACATTTGCCGATATCTTCGAAACCGCTTGTCCGATCGAGACGAAACCACCGCCAGAAGTTTGGAAACATAGGTCGATAGGCTATACGCTAATGCCCAAATGCGAAAATATTGATAGTAAGGGGTAGTAAAATCCAATCAAAGTCACGTGTCAGTCATTTTTTATGTGTTTATTCACATAAATGTATATAACTCCAAAACTAAATGAGATATTTTCACCAAATTTTACACACACATGTATGGGCTCACTTTGAGGTCACATAAAAAAAATGGTGGGATTGAGCCTCTTGGTGGCGCTATAATAGAACGTAACATGCTATTCTTAACGAATGCATTGGTGTAACATTACAAAACTCAGCATGTGCCATCAGCACCATGCCCTGAAGGTACTCAAAACATTTCGAGACAGCGCCACCTTTTGGTCAAAAGTTATAACATAATTTCTAAAAACTTTTGAATAAATCTGCGTATTTTAATGCCACTGGTCTTAAGGTTTGTCATTGTCACCAGACTCTGACCACATCACATCGTTTTTGTAACTACGCCACCTATTGGTCAAAAGTGATAATCCATTAAATCACATTTTTTTGTTAATTAGTGTGATTTTTAAGCCATTTTGCCTAAATTAATCTTTAAATGTCTTAAATTGCTCCTTGCTGCAGTTGGTCTGACACATGTTGACATGTCTTGTCGTCTTCTTTGCGCTTGGCCCCGGTTATTGCTGCTTGCAGCTATATTTATTATTCTTTTTCTTCCGACTGGGCGTCTATGGCAGCCCATAGAACCGATTGCGGGAAAGTTGTTTTGGTTTGACATTCTGATAGAGGACAGTCCCAACATTAAATACACCAATTTTGGTGTCTCTAAGTCATTCCCTCTAGCGCCACCACCTGTCCAAAGTTTCACTTTTATTATGCTAATAACTTTTGAACCGTAAGGCCTATCAACAAAATTCTTTTTTCGTCTGATTCCTGAGCTCATGACGATTCGACTGCACCCTATGACGTCATTTTCCGTCATAAAAATATGGCCGCCATTTTGAATTTTCAGAAAAACCTACTTTTTCGAACTCCTCCTAGGCCGATGCTCCGATTTTCACCAAAATTGCACCAAATCATCTTCAGGCAGTGGGGACAAAAAGTTATGGAATTCAAGTTGATTCGTCAAATCGTTTTTGATAAACGTGCAAACTAATTTTACGTAGCGCTTGCGAAAACAAACTTAAGGCTGTATCTCCGCAACGCTTTATCGTATTCAGACCAAACTTGGTACAAGTCATCACAAGCATGACCTGAGGCAACATGCAGCGTTTCGGCGCAGCGCCACCTACTGGTCCGGAGATATGAAAAATGGCTATTTTTGCTCATAACTCCTGAACGGTTTGTCCAAAAATCATAAAAGAGGCCTCGTTAGATTCAGGGCGTCATACCGAGTCGACTGATATCCAATTTTTCCATATCGGCCATTTTGTCTGTCGGCCATTTTGAATTATGTGCTAAAATGCTGTATTTTCTGAACGCATGAACGAATTGTTACGAAACTCGGTATGGGTCATCAGTACGATGCCCTGAAGGAGCCTGAGAAGTTTCGAAACAGCGCCACCTAGTGGTGAACTTTTTTTTTCAAATGCTTATAACTTTGGGTGTGGTCGACTTATTTTCACGAGAGTCATCTTTTTGAGCTCCTGAATCGTTGCCGAGTCCAACGATACCAAACATGCTGGGTTTTGTCTTACGGTTTGTGTAGCGTTGCGATTTAGCGCGAAAAAAACATTTGGCTATATCTTCGAAACCGCTTGTCCGATCGAGACGAAACCACCGCCAGAAGTTTGAAAACATAGGTCGATAGGCTATACGCTAATGCCCAAATGTGAAAATATTGATAGTAAGGGGTAGTAAAATTCAAACAAAGTCACGTGTCAGTCATTTTTTACGTGTTTTTTCATATAAATGTCTATAACTCTGAAGTGAATTGAGATATTTTCACCAAAATTGACACACATACGTATGGGCTCACTCTGAGGACACATAAAAAAAATTGTGGGACTGAGCCTCTTGGTGGCGCTATAATAGAACAAAACATGAAATTCCCATTGACTTCAATAGAGTTTTGTGAAATAAAATGCTATACTAAACAAATGCATTGATGTAATTTTAAGAAACTCAGAATGTGGCAACAACACCATCCCCTGAAGGTACTAAAAATATTTCGAAACAGCGCCACCTTGTGGTCAAAAGTTATAATAAAATTTCCAAAAAGGCTAATAACTTTTGAATAAATCTGCCTGTTGAAATGCCACTGGTCTTAATAGATTCATTGGGTCAAGCTGAGAACATAGATACCAGGTTTTCCTTATTTGGCCGAACTTCCTGTCCGCCATCTTGATTTTCAGTCAAAACCTACTTTTTCGAACTCCTCCTAGACCGTTTTCCGATTTTCACCAAAATCGAATCGTATCATCTCCAGACCGTGCCGACTAAAAGTTATAGATTTTGTGTCGATAGATGAAACCGTTTTCGTATACCGCAGCAGCAAATTTGAGGCATGCTGCCAAAATGACTATTAAGTGTTTAACATTGCAATGCCTTGACATTTTGACACCAAACTTTGTATGTGTCATTGTCACCTCACCCTGACCACATCACATCAATTTGCTAACTGCGCCACCTATTGGTCGAAAGTGATACTCCATTAAATCATATTTTTATTTAGAGTTTCTATGATTTTTCAGCCATTTCGCCTACAATTGTCTTTAAATGTCTTTAATTGCTCATTGTTGCAGTTGGTCTGACACTTTCAGCAATGTTGGCATGTCTTGTCGTCTTATGCTGCTTGGCCCCGATAATGGCTGCTTGCAGCTATATTTTTTATTATATTTATGCTTAAAACAAAGAATAAAACAATTTCCCAGTGAGGTAAAAAAAAAAAAATTCAATAAAAGTTATCTGAAACTTTGTGATAAGT
>CM070831.1:2544601-2557101 GCA_036326025.1 Chrosomus eos | reverse complement strand
ATATGAAAATGAAAGAAAGCATAATAGAACCCCTTTAAACAATAAGAGGAACATTTTATTACTCAGTTGTTCTTTGTTCTCAGAGTTGTCAGGTTTTTTTTCCATTTGATTTCGTTGAAGAAATTTAATGAGCCTTTTTTTTTGGCGAGTAAAAAATATAGGCTAAAGATATAAAATAATGTGGATATTAAGTGATTCAGATTATATTGAAATTTGAGTTTGCGACACTGTTCTGAACTTCTTTGAGAAGCAGGTAAATTGCTTTATTTATTTTAATATTATCTATGTCTAAGAGTAGGCTAACATTTGTGAGATTAGGCATTTAATCTTAATACATCTAGAAATATTGCATTTTCTTAATCAAATTATAGCATAAATATGAGCTGAAAAAAAGTTAATTTATATTATGAGACACATGGCTAGCTAGCAAACACAGTATGTACTATTTCAGAAAAGATGTTCCTAGCAACAGATTATTTCTGGCGCTTTGCTTTGTTTTAACTGTGTGACAAAACCGCAGGTACGGTACAAAACACGTATTCTAGACAGCAAACACATTTTGTCGACGTCTTTCTTGCGACTCCGCATGTTGAAATGTGTGATTTTGTATGTGTGCACGTGTACGTGTTTATGTAATGACATGATGTTATTGCAAATCCACAGATTTTTTGACACGTACTCATAAACAGACACCCACACTTCACTCATTTTTTTTATTAAGTTATGCTGTGAAAATCTGTAATTGCTCATATGTCAGGGCAATCTAGACCGTATGAACTCATTTGTGGGATTTTGACAGGTATAATATTGACTGGATAGAAGACAGCAGAAGAAATGAAGGCCTTTCTAAATAAGGTCCACTCTTGGTTTCTGTAGGAGGTTATGACTGCAATATATCATTTGAACCCATGACAAAAATTATCCATAATATTGGCCTTAACTTCACATTATCTGATATGAGTCATGCCTATTTGTAAACAATGCTGGTCTTGTGTTTCACTGGTAAACAAGTCAGTCTTCACATTTGATAAGATTATAAGCATCTACAATACATGATAAACTCAGTCCCAGAGTTCAACAAGTCAAAACACTGTTTTCAGATTCTCTCATATGTAAAGTGTTTGTTTTTTTAAACTCTGAATTGACAAAAGGGTTTTATGGATTTCCGGCTGATTATTGCCCATATCAGCGGTTTACATGCATCTTAATGCGATGATTACTTCTGATATATCTTCACATACAGTAAACGGCTGATCGGATCAGTTCAGAATGACGTGATTGAGATGAAAATCTGGAAATTGGAAGAAGCGTCGAAGATCTTACATGTTCGTAATGGTTTGTTTTAGTTAACATTATTCATGTTAACTGGAATAAAGCTCAAATAAAATATAAATATTATTAAAAATTAGAAACAAAAATTTGATACGAAACGCTGATGTCACGGTTCGGTTAGATACGACACAGTGATGTCACGGTTCGGTTAGATACGACACGGTGATGTCACGGTTCGGTTAGATACGACACAGTGATGTCACGGTTCGGTTAGATACAACACGGTGATGTCACGGTTCGGTTAGATACGACACGGTGATGTCACGGTTCGGTTAGATACGACACGGTGATGTCACGGTTCGGTTAGATACGACACGGTGATGTCACGGTTCGGTTAGATACGACACAGTCAGTGATGTCACAGTTCGGTTAGATACGACACAGTCAGTGATGTCACGGTTCGGTACGTTTTTCATACAGCAAAAAGAAAGAAATGCCAGAGGAATTTCCTTGATTAAAAAAAAAAAATTATTAAAAGAAAAATTTGCCTACTTTTTGAAACTTTTATAAATGGGGGTGGATGAACAAATAATGTTTTGGTCATCACATTAAAAATAACATTTAAATATGATAATGAATGCCTGCTTCATTTATTTATTTACCTTTATTTTACCAGGAAATCCCATTTGAGATTCAAAATCTCTTTTTCAAGAGAGTCCTGGGCAGGACAGCAGAATAGTCGTCCCATATTAAAAAATAAAACAAAAGGTTGGTGGAGGAGTTGGTGCCTCAGGACTACTTCGTTTAGAGAAGCTGTCAATCACGACATCACATTCCCGTTCCCTTTCAAGGCTACGGAACTTCGACATTACGGATGTCGTATATGGGAACTCTCTCTCATCCTTCACTTCCGCTGAAATCTTATTGGCTAACGCCAGCAACGCTGGCCAATTGACGCAAATATGCAAATACTGAAACCCCGTTGCAGTATAATGCAAGTGCAGCGTCAATTCCTCCTCAGAATCTCTCTCTTCACGCTCAAATCGTGTGCTAGAAAGCTGATACTACTACTACTTGGATTTTTGCTATCGTTGAAGGTGCACCGGAGATACCTGAACTGTCTCCAGCATCCGATGGCGACCGTCTGCAATTTATGCTCGGGCCCCATAGTGCCCCCCGACCTGCACCTGTTCTGCATCGCGTGCATGGGGCTGGCCCACGCGGAGTCGGCCCTCAGGGATGAAGGGTCCTGCGACTTCTGTGCGGACATGCCCCTCCGAGCCCTCAAGGCCAGGCGAGACGAAGCTCGCGCTGCTGCGGGGATTGGGCCTGCTGCCGCCACCGAGCCGCTGGCAGGCCCCCCCAACCGCGGAGTCGAGGTTCGACCCCCGGGGAGTTTTCCGGACCCTTCGTTCCATCCTCCCCGCGACGTTGCTGACTTCGTGTCCTTCGGGGTGAGTGAGGAGGACGACTCTATGTCCTTGTCGGCCTCCGAGAACGACTACGGTGCGGAGCAGGCCGCCCCTCTGGCACCCACGGAAGAGACCCCCGCGGATCTGCAGGAAGAGCTCTTCCGTATCCTCTCGAAGGCCGTCGAGGAACTGGATTTATCCTGGAAGGCTCCCGACGAGCCCTCAAAGAGCAAGTTGGACGCGTGGTTCCTCCAATCGAGCCGCCGTCAGGCCGCTTCGAAAAGGGGAACCCCGTTCTTCCCTGATGTGCACGAGCACGTGGTAAAGTCGTGGGTGGCCCCGCAATCGGCGCGCACCCTCACTTCGACCCAGGCCATGTTCCCCCCCGTGGACGAGGCGGGGGACCACGGCTACCTCCGCATCCCTACTGTCGAGGAGACCGTCGCTGCACATCTTTGCCCGTCAGCTCCCGCCCTGGGCTCGGACCGCAGCCTGCCGTCCCGAGCCTGCAGGTTTACGGCTCACCAGGCTAACAAGGCCTACGGCGCCGCGGGGGAGGCGGTTTCTGCACTACACGCTACTACAGCCTCTGTTGAACGCTGACGCCATCCGAGACCTCCGTTCTGCAACGGACCTCGCGCTCCTGGCCACGAAGCGCTCGGCCCAGGCGATTGGCCGTTCGATGGGGTATTTGGTGGTCCTCCACAGACACCTGTGGCTCACCCTATCGGACGAGCAGGAGGCGGACAGGAAGACGCTGCTAAACGCACCGATCTCCCCTGATGGCCTGTTCGGAGATGCCGTGGAGAAGGTCACCGAGCGGTACTCCGAGACTCAGAAGAAGGCGAAGGCGATGAGCCATGTGATCCCTCGGCGAGCGCCGCCACCGCCCCCGCCGCAGCGCCCTCGCTCTCGCTCGTCTTCCGCCTCGGGGCGCCAGTCCCAGGCTGCGGCCAGACATCAGCCAGCCTCCCGCCCGGGACCGGATGCCCGTAAAGGCCGACACGGGCAGTGGCAGGGAGCGGGAAACAAGAGACCGGCTCAGAGGAGCCCGCGCAGAAAACCCGCCGCGTCCCCAGCGAGGCCCAAGCAGTCGTCCTGACCGCTCGGGCAAGAGGAGAGGAGAGCGCACGGATGGCCCCGCTTCCAAGCGGCACGCTCTAGAGCACGCGGTCCCTCTGCGTTCGGCGAGCGACGCGTGCAGTCATGTTGTGAATGTTGTGTGTTGTTCAATAAAGCAAATTACTTCTTCACAAACAGAGCTTTTTTCTCCTCTTGCACTTCACACTGTGTTACCCGCCCTGTCTTCGAGCAGCGCAGAGTCACGGTCATTAACTATAAAGGCGCCTCGCGGGAAGCGCGAGGTGTCTATCCCCAGCCCTCACATAGCGGCGATGACCGCAGGTCTAGACCGGCCCACACTCAGTCGTTTCCTCACGGCGTGGGAAGCTATTCCGGGCATCTCGCCGTGGGTGCTGAATGTAATTCGACACGGGTACACACTTCAGTTCAAACGCAGACCACCCCGCTTCCGCGGCGTAATCCAGTCGTTAACTTTGCCCCAAAATGCTCATGTACTGAGGCAGGAAGTGTGCAGTTTACTCGACAAGGGAGCGATAGAGCCGGTTCCCCCGAGCGAGCGGGGAAGCGGATTCTACAGCCGCTACTTTGTAGTGTCGAAGAAGGGAGGGGGTCTCCGCCCCATACTGGACCTGAGACCTGTCAACAGAGCGCTTCACAAGCGCGCTTTCAGGATGACTACACTGAAACAGATCCTAGCGCAAATTCGCCCCGGGGATTGGTTCGCTTCAGTGGATCTAGAGGACGCTTATTTTCACGTCCAGATAGCGAAGCGCCACAGGCGATTCCTGAGGTTTGCGTTCGAGAATGCGGCGTACCAATACACGGTACTCCCGTTCGGGCTAGCCCTCGCCCCCCGCACCTTTTCGAAATGTGTAGACGCGGCACTTTCACCCCTCAGGTCGAGCGGGATGCGCGTCTTGAACTATCTGGACGACTGGCTGATTCTCGCGCAGTCGAGGGAGACATTGGTCGGCCATGTGGAAGCCCTACTTCGCCATTTGAAAACGCTTGGTTTGAGGGTAAACGTCCAAAAAAGTGTGCTCACACCGAGCCAAACTACCACATTCCTGAGAGTATGCTTGGACTCAGTGAGTATGACAGCGCGTCTCTCCCCCGAACGAGCGGAGGCTCTGACTTCTTCGCTAGGTCTCTTCAGACCGGGCAGACTCGTCCCTCTGAAAGAGTTTCAGAGGCTATTGGGGCGGATGGCAGCCGCTTCGTCAGTGTGTCATCTGGGACTGCTACATATGAGACCGCTTCAGCACTGGCTGAAAGCGCGCGTCAACCCGAGCGCGTGGCACTCCGGCCGCAAGCGCATTATGGTCTCTCTAGCCCTAAAAGTTTTCCGGTCTCGACTGGAACAGCGGCATGTGTTGATTCGAACCGACAACACTTCTGTGGTCTCTTACATCAATCGCCAAGGCGGTTTGCATTCCAGGGACCTATTCAAGCAGGCGGAATCTCTCCTGCTGTGGGCAGATCGGTTTTTTCTCTCGGTGAGAGCGACACACATCCCCGGTGTTCTAAATCGGGGGGCAGATATGCTCTCGAGGAACGGGATTCCTCAAGGGGAATGGAGGCTTCACCCCGGGACGGTTCAACTGATATGGGATCGTTTCGGCAGAGCGGAGATCGACCTCTTCGCGACGAGCGAGAACGCGCATTGTCGGATGTTTTTCTCGCTGTCCCGTTCCCCCCGGGAGATGGACGCGCTAACTGCGCGATGGCCGAAAGCCCGTCTCTATGCCTTTCCTCCGGTGAAAATTTTGCCCATGGTGTTGTGCAAAGTCAGGGAAGAAAAGGCGGCGGTGACTCTAGTGGCCCCGTACTGGCCGAATCAGCCCTGGTTCGCGGACTTGGTGGAGTTACTAACGGAGCAACCGTGGGAAATTCCGCTCAGGAAGGACCTACTGTCTCAGGCGAGCGGATCGATTTGGCATCCCAGCCCCGGGCTGTGGAGGCTCCATGTGTGGCCGCTGCAGGGACGCTGAGCGGGATCGATGTGCTTCATTCGCGGGTTCAAAATACCATCGCGGAAGCGCGAGCCCCGTCTACCCGGCGCCTGTACGCTCTGAAGTGGGGTGTTTTCTCTAAATGGTGTCAGGATATCGGTTTAGACCCAGCGAACTGCTCGGTGTCGGATATTCTACGCTTCCTTCAGTACAGAATGGACGAAGGGAGCCTGCCATCCACCCTGAAGGTATACGTAGCTGCTATTGCTGCGTTTCACCCGCCTGTTGATGGACAGTCTATCGGTAGACATGCGTTGGTGACTCGGTTCCTTAAAGGAGCTAAGAGATTATGCCCTGCACGGCCGCCGTCCGTGCCGCCTTGGGATTTGACTTTGGTCTTGGAAGCTTTGTCACGGCCGCCCTTTGAACCCTTAGAATAGAATAGAATAGAATGAGGCATTTATATAGCGCTTTCATATGTACTACTGTACACCCAAAGCGCTTTACAATCATATCATGGGTTCTCTCTTCAACCAGCACCAGTGTGCAGCATCCACTTGGATGATGCGACGGCAGCCACAGTACAACGGCGCCAGTGCGCTCACCACACACCAGCTATAGTTGGAGAGAAGAGAGAGTGATAGAGCCAATTCAGTGGATGGGGATTATTAGGAGGCCATGATGGACAGAGGCCAATGGGTGGAATGTGGCCAGGACACCGGGGTTACACCCCTACTCTTTACGAGAAGTGCCATGGGATTTTTAATGACCACTGAGAGTCAGGACCTCGGTTTAACGTCTCATCCGAAGGACGGTCGATAGTGTCGATTGCAGTTAAGGAGCTTTCGATTAAAACGGCGCTGCTTCTCGCTCTCGCTTCGGCGAAGCGGGTTGGGGATTTACAGGCTTTCTCTGTCAGCGAAGATTGTATTCGCTTTGGACCCGGAAACTGTAACGTGACTCTCAGACCGAGGCCGGGTTATGTCCCTAAATCGCTCAATACCCCGTTCAGGGCGCAGATTGTTTCTTTGCCTGCCCTGTCTGTTGAGCCATCGACCTCTCTAGGTTCGGATGCTCAAAGTGCTATCTGCCCAGTCAGAGCGCTCCGGGAGTACATCTCTCGCTCGGCTGCTTTCCGAAGCTCAGAACCAGCTATTTGTGTGCTTTGGTGGATGCAATAAGGGACGGGGAGTCTCTAAACAGAGGCTTGCTCACTGGATTGTGGACGCTATTGTTTTGGCTTATGACTGTATGGGACAGGAATGCCCCCTCAATGTTAAGGCCCATTCGACCAGGGCGATCGCCTCTTCGTGGGCCTGGACTAAGGGTATGTCTATTCAGGATTTATGTCTTGCGGCTGGCTGGTCTTCTCAGAATACGTTCGCCAGGTTTTACAAGTTGGATTTACCCTCTGTGGCGTCTCAAGTGCTTTCGGTGAGTTGAATTCTTGCACAGCATTTAGAGCTCTCTGCGCTTTGCTCATGAGTTGTTCTGTGTGCTTATGTGTATTAAGACTGTTGTCACCGCTATGCGTTGGCCTTATTTTACTGTTGTTGTTGCCCTGTTGGTCTACAGTGCAGACTTCCCCCCGGTTATACTGTTCGGGATATGCAAATTCTGGCAGTGTTTTGTGAGTTTGTGATTCGTCCCCTTGGACCTATCAGAGGTTAGAGGCTCGCTATTGGCCAGTCTCGTCCTATCACAATGCTGGCATTCTGGGGGGGCGGGTGTCGGGGTTTTGTATTGGGTTCTGTTCTGTGGTTTGCTTGCTTCCACGGCGGGATTCTATACAGTTCCCATATACGACATCCGTAATGTCGAAGTTCCGTAGCCTTGAAAGGGAACGTCTCCGGTTACTTTCGTAACCTCGGTTCCCTGAAAGGCAAGGAACGAGACATTACGCTCGCCGCCGTGTTCGCTATTGATTTGGCGTTCTGTTCGATTCTGAGGAGGAATTGACGCTGCACTTGCATTATACTGCAACGGGGTTTCAGTATTTGCATATTTGCGTCAATTGGCCAGCGTTGCTGGCGTTAGCCAATAAGATTTCAGCGGAAGTGAAGGATGAGAGAGAGTTCCCATATACGACATCCGTAATGTCTCGTTCCTTGCCTTTCAGGGAACCGAGGTTACGAAAGTAACCGGAGACGTTTTTATAGCATCGCATTACGAACTAAGATCAAACTTATTTCAAAAGACGAACACTTAAAAGGGGGGTGAAACACTCAGTTTCAGTCAATCTCATGTTAATCTGAGTACCTATAGAGTAGTATTGCATCATTCATATCTCCAAAAAGTCTTTAGTTTTATTATGTTTATAAAAGAAAGATAGGCTGTACCGAGTCTTTCCGGAAAAAACGAGCGGGTGGAGGCGTGCCGTGTGGGCGGAGCTAAATAATCACAATCGCGCGAAGCTTACGTTGAGAGCTTCTGGAAGCTGTGACATCCCAAAACAAAACATTGCTAACAATCAGATTCAGCCATACATTTTTGATCCCGAATCAGATCCCGAGGCTGAAATTGAAGACGAGCAGCAGCAGCGACGACTACAGCAGGACGTCTCTATGCGGTGTGTACTGGAACTGTAGAACTTATATTTGCTTAGCGGTTTTTGTAAATGACTAATGTTCAGTTTATGTCGTCGTATTTTTTTTAAGGTGTACATGTGGGAAGTGTAGTTTTACATTAACTGTACGTGATCGTGTTGTTTACTTGCTGTGCTTACACGCCGATAGTTAACAACTCACAGACATTTGAAGCAGTTTTACTCACCGCCTGCAGTTCCAACGCACGACCGTGAACCTTGGACGGCTCCATCCTTAAGCATTAGACGATCTGCAAATCCGGCGTCGAACTGGGCCTTGTGTATAAAACAATCGCAGCCGATGACTTCCATAAAGCCGAGCACAGCGCTTTGATGGGCATAACGTTACTGCTTTCGCTCTCTCTCTCTCTACTAGGCTACAGATGCGCGCGCGCCCTTCCGGGAGAAGTGCCCTTAAGACCCATATAAGGAAATTCCGGCGCCTCTGACGTCACACACGCCCGTACTCGAAAAAAACTTTCCGAAACTTGTGACAAACCTGAAGGATTATTTGTTTCACATAAATACTCCATCAAACGTACAACTTAATTTTTGAAACTTTGTCCATGTTTAGCATGGGAATCCAACTCTTTGACAGTGTAAAAAACTCACTATGCATGAAATAGCATTTCACCCCCCCTTTAAACCTAAATCAGCGTGAGTAAAACTATCTAAAATGACAGCAAAACATCTTTGAAAAAAAAATGTATGTGAAGTGTAATTTGATTGTTTCGTTTCCATCGCGTCCATTAGACTTCATGGCAGGCGGGCTTTATGAGCTTTACTGGGACCAGCCACCAGGGGGGCGATCGAGACGCTTTGGCTCACTTGCTTTTTAGACGTGATATGTGAACGCCCCCCTAAGATCTAGTAATGACGGGCGATGCGCGTGCATGTTAATGAAAATATCGTGCACTATATCAAAACATTTTTTATTATATCGTTACAGACAATGGTATACCATCGATCAATACCGATACAGTTTTATTGCCCATCCCTACGCTTTAACCAAGACTTTTTTAAAAATCCCCAATAAAAAAACACTTCGGGAATCAACACCGCTGAAAAAGTGGACGGGCACTAATGCACTCAATTATAGACTCAAATTAAAAGTTTAAATAAATCTAAAACAACACTACAATAATGTGTTAAATAGAAGACTGTAATGTAAAACTTGAAATCTGACTATTTTCACAATTAGATAAAGTCATGCATATGATTTTTATATATTTCAGACCGATGGGGAGTTGCAGTGTGTCTGAAATAGAAAGTCCATCATCTGAGGTGCTTGCTTAGACGGCTTTATCGATATCCTGGGAGTCTCGAGTTTCAGGATGCGGATTCTGGTCTCTGTCTTGCAGGTAAAGTTAGCAACATGAGGAGAAAGCTTCTCGTTATATATAACGGATCTCCCTTTCCTGACACTGGTCAGCTGAGGACTCTATTGTTATGTAATGTTATAGATGCTAAATGCTGTTTTGCATGCTAATAAATTGATATGATTGTAGAGTTCAGAGTATTAATATGTGAATGACACTTTAGCTATCTGCAGTTGTATTGACAAAATCTGTAAACATAATCATTGTCGTTTGTGCTGCTGTAATTAATATTTTGTGGTATCATAACTACAAAATAGCAGGATCCTTTAATACACATGTAAGATTTATCTGAATCATTTTTTTAAACTGACTGACAATTTATAATGCTAGTAGTTTAACAGAAAAGTGAAATATCATTTCTTATATGCCAAATGCAGCATTTTCAGTTCAAAACTCTTAACCAGTTTTTTTCTAACACACACACACACACACACACACACACACACACACACACACACACACACACACACACACACACACACACACACACACACACACACACACACACACACACACACACACACACACACACCATATGCCGTTTATGAATGCTGTAATAATTGTATATAAAATTAGAGTGAATTACATGAAGCTTTCTCAACGAGCGTAGAAACAGTGGCTTTATATGAAATAATGCACTACATATGAGAAACTGTAATGAAATATAACTCATTACAAGCTAAATTTTCAACATTAAAAAAAGTCCCTTCCACAGAATAGTGTTTGAAGGAAAGTTTAGGGATCATACACACAGAAATGTTACTCCACAACATTTTGCTTGGCGTTTGTAATATTCAGAAGTAAATCCTCAACCAGAACTGAAATACATATTTACTCTTATGTAATGTTTGCA
The DNA here is from genome assembly GCA_036326025.1 of Chrosomus eos. NCBI lineage: Eukaryota > Metazoa > Chordata > Actinopteri > Cypriniformes > Leuciscidae > Chrosomus > Chrosomus eos. The sequence goes on along the minus strand of CM070831.1, from coordinate 2,546,566 downwards.
CAACTCATGACATTAATGTTTTAGTACTTGCGATGCGTTTCCATGTGTGAAATGTGATTTATTAGGTGTTTCTGTCTTGTTTTGCGTAATAGCTCGTAGTCTTCTCTATTTTTATGTCTTCATGTGACCTTTGTGTCGTTCCCATGATGCTTTATGCTGACTGTTAATTGTGAATTAATCCTTGAGATTTAACGTTCACTTTCTCTGGTGTCTCTTTAGATGAGTGGGAAAAATAACTGTACGGTAATGATCTATAAATCGACCGAGCTGATGGGAGAACTGGTGTGTGTGTGTGTGTATACGAGATCAGCCAATCACAATCTGAGTGATAACATATATAAAAAATTTGTTTTATAATGGGAGTGAATGGTACTGAGATTTTGAAGCCTAAAAAAGTGCATCCATCCATCATAAAAGTAATCTATACGGATTCAGGGGTTAATAAAGACTTATCAAAAATATCAATTCACCCAAATATGAAACTTATGTCATCATTTACTCGGCATGCTATTTTTATCCTTTTTCTATGTTTCATACAATATTTTTAGTGTTTGTTTTGTTTCATAGTTGGTCAAATACTAGCACTAAAATACACTGGTGGGAAAAAAACAATAACTTTACAATAATACTTAAGAATCTAATTGGAATTTGAATGTAAGGAATTAGAATGAAAACAAATTTTAATGTTTCTCATATTTAAATTCAATTCATTTTTAACCAGTAAAGCAAAGTTTGACAATTGTTGCATGGATGGATAAATAAAGAATGATGTTTAATGAATAAAATAATACATTTTATTATTATTGGTTTAATTATGTTTAATTTATTTGATTTTTAATTATAATTATTAGTATTATTAATTCATATTATATATGAAAAAAATATATACATTTTTATAAAATTCCTGTGGTTGCTATGAACTTTTTTTTTTTTTACGACTTCTTTAACAATTAATCTGGAAAATGAATTCTTAATTAAAAGTTTCTTCCCAACTTTTTCACAAGAAATACAGATAGTACCGTCCGACTAAAAAATGTATCATAAAATATGCAGAAAGAGCTTCAGATTTGTTGCATGCATTATAAATAACCCGATGACTCCTCACAAAACCTGTCCTCTGTAGATCATCTTCATTTATTGTTTATTATAACCCTCAGAAGTCAAGTTCAGTTATCACTGTGATATCTGCTGGGTCATTTATAAGTGAAATGACTAACCCAACACAAACGAGTGGCATAGACCACCTGTGAACGGAAATATATTACACAACACATGATATATTGAGCTAAAACTAAACCTCACGTCAGTCTCTGTCTGATAAGCATCATCTGACAACTAAGGGTTGTTCTGCATTATTTTTGACACTAGAAATACCTTGCCTCGTGTGTGTGTGTGTGTGTGTGTGTGTGTGTGGTGTGTGTGTGTGTGTGTGTGTGTGTGTGTGTGTGTGTGTGTGTGTGTGTGTGTGTGTGTGTGTGTGTTGTGTGTGTGTGTGTGTGTGTGTGTGTGTGTGTGGTGTGTGTGTGTGTGTGTTGTGTGTGTGTGTGTGTGTGAACGTCTGGTTTGTGCTCGTCTTGCTGGGTTGTCTGCCCCTGCTCCCAGCACAATGAAATTACATGTTTGTGATCTTCATCTCACAGACGTATTCAAGGCCCATTTATTTGGAATTGCTTTTAGTGTAATCCAATAAAGACATTTTTTCATTTATTTCCATGGTGAAATTTCTGCTGAGGCGATGTGGGCCAGCATTTCCTTCATTAGCAGTAATAATAACAGTAATAGCAATAACCACATTAAAGGCAATTATTACACTGATCCTCATCATCATCAACATCAATAATGTCAAAGTGTACAGCACACTGGGCATTAGTCATTTATGGAGAGGATTAAATCAGTGGAATATTGTGGAAGGGGGATAATCGACAAAACTCGAGAAATGAGGCTTTCGTTCTGTGGTTCACTTGC
>CM070831.1:2462101-2539601 GCA_036326025.1 Chrosomus eos | reverse complement strand
TATTAAGTTACCTCTATAACAAGGTGGTTAAGATTAGGTATCGGTAGGATTAATGGATGTAGAATATGGTCATGCATATAAGGCATTAATATGTGCTTTATAAGTGTAATAAACAGCCAATATCCTAGTAATATGCATGCTAATAAATAACTAGTTAATGGTGAGAATTGGACCTTAAACTAAAGTGCTACCAAACATTCTTCAAAATATAAATACGTGTATATGTATAATCCCTTGTCAAGTAATTATGATAAAATACTGGAAAGATTATGGCAAAGACCAAAATGCATTTGGTCAGAATGTCTATAGGGAAAAACTTAGTGGGAATATAGTTTCAAGTTTTATATTTTAAAAAGAGAAAAGAATCATAGTTGCAAATGTTTTTTTTTTCAGGCTGATTTATTTATAAACAAATATTGATGTTCTTATTTAACCTGAATAAACCTGAACCTCAAGTTTTTAAGTATTTTATTGACTGAAAGACTAATCAGCAAGTTATATTATTTTGTTTTCTAAATATAACAAAAAGTTTGTGATATTTGTTGTTAACCCAAGGTGTTAAACAGAATAAAAAAAGTTTTTTTCTTTTTTATTGTAATGCATTTTTTAAAGCTTTTTGAATGCATGACTTTTCCTTTTAAAACTCGCCTGGCAGTTTAAAACTTCTTTGTTTTAAAGGTGATTTTCATGTATTGATCGTCACAATCACATATAAATCATTATCACTCGTGTCCAACAAACCATAAAACTTCTGAAATTCACATTACGGCATTAAGACATCCGATCACTCAAGAATAACAATTAGAATATCTACTTTTTGTTTTGCTAATTTGGTATTAGATCATTAAAAAAATTGTCACTTCATATTATTAAAACCGACTAGATTTGGCTGATAATATCCAGATATTGTCATTTCATTTTACCTCGCTTTGCTTTTAATCGCTGGATCACTCATTTATCTGTCATCATGTATCCTGAAGTATTTTTCTCAGCACTTTCCCCCTTTCATCAAACTTCTCATCAGTTCACTATAATTGGCTCATTACATTTCTGTTAACTAGCCAATAAAACCTAATGTTTTTACAGCACCTTGTTTCTTTTCATAGCCTTTTGTAGAACTTTTTTGCTAACTTCCAATTAGATCATTCTTAAATGTGAGTTTTGTAGCACATGCACTTTCCATAATACAGCACTGAACAACAGTGACCTTTTCTTCGTTTCATGCTTTCTTGCCTACGAACTGGGGGAATATTGCATTTAAGCGTTTCTTTCTGTTCGGCTTTGTTGTACGAAACGCATCACATTCCACTGCCTCCCAATTTCAAGTCTCTTTGTACGTGTCAGCCGCCGCTCTTCCCTCATGTTTAACTGTGAGAAAGTTCTGAGAGTCAGTTTGTTTGTAAAACAAGGCAATTTAAACGAGCAGCTGGCACCAGAGATCAGCGTCTAACAACACTTTTTCTGCTTCCTCCCTGATGCGGTGCAGATCGATGTCTAGACATACATCTGTCGGTGTGCCCCGCTACTCTTCATGGAACGCTGCATTGAGAGGCATGCATTGAGAAAGTGTGCGTCTGCTCTGTTTGCACAGACTTATTTATAAGAGCCAGATCCTTCAGAGGGCCGATGAATGACAAATCAGCAATCTGTTTGTAGACACTCAGTCAGTTCAGCGTTCCCTCGTATTGGTCGACGATTACCTTCTCAAGTGCCCTATCTAGAAGAGTTGGCTCACCTATGTCATTCTCAGAAAAAAAGGTACAAAAGCTGTCACTGTGGTGGTACCTTTTCAAAAGGTACACCTTTGTACAAAAAGAGTGCATATGTGACCCTGGATGACAAAACCAGTCACATGGGTCATTTTTTGGAAATTGAGATTTATACATCACATTAAAGCTGAATAAATAAGCTTTCCATTGATGTATGGTTTGTTAGGATAGGACAATATTTGGCCGAGATACAACTACTTGAAAATCTAGAATCTGAGGGTGCAAAAAAAAAAAACATTGAGTAAATCGCCTTTAAAGTTGTGCATTTATGTTCGCGATTGTGCTGCATTCACTCACAAAAATAATTGTTTTATATATTTACAGTAGGAAATTTACAAAATATCTTCATGGAACATGATCTTTACTTAATATCCTAATGATTTTTGGCATAAAAGAAAATTTATAGTTTTGACCCATACAATGTATTGTTGGATATTCCCACAAATACACCCGTGCGACTTAAGACTGGTTTTGTGGTCCAGGGTCACATATTAGCCCCTCAAAGGTACATATCAGTACCAAAAGTGTACATATTAATACCTAAATTATACATATTAGAACCCTTTTGAAGGGTACTGTCCTAGTGACAGCTTTTATACCTTTTTTTCTGAGAGTTTATCGTCGTGATCTTTTGAATAATATTTATGTTTGATATAAGCACAAATATCAAGCACTGATAATAGAGGAATCAACCTATACATTCACCTTATGCTGTTAAAAAAGAAGAAGAAAAAACCCCCAGACAAAACGGATGCATTAAAGTGTCTGGTTTTCAGATGGAAAAAAAGGTACAAAAGCTGTCACTGTGGCGGTACCTTTTTAAAAAAGTACACCTTTGTACCTAAAGAGTGCATATTAGTCACTCAAAGGTACATATTGGTACCAAAAGTGTACATATTAGAACCCATTTGAAGGGTACTGTCGCCGTATGCTTTTTTGCTTAAAGGTGAAGACCCAACTTGATGTATGTTTTGTAAAATTCCCTTATCTGTCAAACTTATTTTATTAGATTGTCCTGGACTTAACGCAAGCAGAATGCTCTTTTATGAAGTTACTTCATTGAAGGACATATTTAATGAGATTATGCCTGGAAAGGTTTTGGATTTTTTTTATCTCATGTTAATTTAAAAAAATATATTGTATAATTTGACTTGTTGTTTATATTTGTTTTGTTTTTATTGTATTTGTATTTTTGTAATTTAATTTTTGCCATGAAAATAGCTTTGAATGCTGACATGGCATTAAATAAAATAATCTGAATCTGAAGGGTACTGTCCCAGTGACAGCTTTTGTACCTTTTTTTTTCTGAGAGTTTATCATCATGATCTTTTGAATAATATTTATGACTTTGTCATTGGCTAATGTTGGAGAGTTTGATATAAGCACAGCTGATTTACTGACCGCCATTGGTTGAACAAAAAAAACGAGATGCTCAAAAACTCTCAAATAGAGCCACGGGTCTATGCATTTCAGAGGAATCAACCGACCTATACATTTCTTACTTGCAAGTTGTGGATGCAGAAAGTATTTTACATCACTGTTACGCTGTAAAAAAAGAAAGAAGAAAAAAAAAACCGGATGCATTAAAGTGTCTGGTTTTCAGATGTTGCACTGCTTAAAATGCAGAGGCGTGCATCATTTTTTTTAAGCTTCCCTGGCACTCCATCTGCAATTCTTAAAGTATTTAAATTTGACATACCCAAATCATTTTGTTGAAAATAATGCACAACGCTCTGTGCCGACTGGCCAATTTGTAAGCCGCTAACTTTCCTCTGACTTTGTGCTTCTGTTCGTGCAACAGAAGCCGCTTGACGTGAATGTGAACACCCCGTCTGAATCCCATCTCTGTGTGAGTGCAGGAACGCAGCTATTGTTTGAGATTGATCAGTCCTTGGCCCAGTTCTGTAGGCTTTGTCGGGGCCTTTACGCAATTCAGCGAACTATGTGTGACGTAGTCGTCGATTTTCTCCCCCAATTCAACTTGTGACCACATTTCCTTACTTTAGATTGACCCCGCTGATCCTCCTTTGTGCTGGAGTGAAGATTAGGGAGCGAGCAAGTCGGGCTGAGGGCCTGCCAGAGCCTTATTCCTGCCTGAAACCTCCCTTCTGCAACATTCCCAGTTCCGGCCCATGCCAGTCTATATGACTTATGGAGTTTGGGCCTTATACTGCCAATCCCACTTAGAGTGCATTTTTCTGATAAACAAAAGCACATTCAAGCTTTAGCTTCTCATTTCACACTGTGTGCTTTGGCTCGGGGCAATGCTTTCCTGGAGCCCTTGGCCTACAGTCCAAAGAATGGCTCCAGTTGGCTTTCCTTAAAAAAAAGAAGAAAAAAAAGGAAAAAGCAGCCACATGTGGAGGATTAGACTCCATCTTTCATCCTCCACGCTCTCTACTCGCCCTCTTCTACCCAAGCCCACCGGCTCCCCCTCAGCGCCTAAACTCACGGACACACACACACTCCCACACGTGTATCCGCACCTCCAGCTCCTGATCAAACTTACCTCAGCAGCTTCGGTCCAGCTCATCTGCGAAGCCGTGCCGCGGTAAGAACTTCTTTGGCAGCGGCGGAGGCAGAAGTGAGTCTATTTAGGGCACTTGGTGAAACAGAATTTGCATTTTCGTTAGCGCGTGTGCTGGTCTGTACTGGCCAAATTCACAGCTTGTAAGTTTCTAAGAAAGTTTCTCCTTTGTTTCCGCTCACCGCCCACTGGCCTTTGTGGATGCAGCCGTTTGCAACCGGTGTAAATAGTTTGGAAACATGCTAAGCGCACTATATTACGCATATGGTGCTTCCAACCCGATGATTGTTGCACTTAACATATTCCATATTTTAAATGCGTGTTTCTTGAGAAACATGCACCAGATGGAATGATAGAGCAGTGCATGACAAACATGACTCTTAATACACCCACTTTTAAAAATGCTGTGCCTCTGATCAGACAATAGGCAACCCTATGCGAACCCTTTGTCTTCAACTCGACAGGAATATCAGAGCGGTTATTAGAGGAGGATGTGAAATGATAGCTGTGTTGCAGGTTGACCCCCGAGGGCATGGGCTGTCTCTGGGAACAGATGTGCCACCCACTCGCAACAGTTGTACTCTTCCCACAATGCCCTGGTGGGAGTAGCTTGGGCTAGAAGAGGACAAGATAATGCTGTGTGTGTGTGGGTAAACTGCTTCGCCGTTTGCATATGTGACTTGGGCCGATCTTGGGACAGGTGTCGAAGGTCGGAGACTTTTCAGGCAGGTCAAAACTTCAAGGTAATCACAGGCCTATTGGGAACATAATTATGTCCCTTTGTGGAAGTAATAGTGCATTTTATTTTATAGGGGTGGGAATCTTTTGGGTCATCATTCAATTCAAAATCAATTCTCGATTCATCTATGATCAAATCTTTGAGATTGGGACTGGGGCGCATCTTGGGAAAGGTGTCGAAGACCTAAATGGTGTCCCTTTGTGGTAATAATAATTAAAGTTTGAGGGTTTGGTGAAAGTAAGGAGTTTGATGTCATTATTGTTTATTGTAAACCTTTTGATCTCTGTTTTTGGTTAGGGAGTTAGGTTAAGGTATTGTATTTTTATTTTGGTTAGGTTTTAGGAAAGAGGTCAAAGTAAGAAAGTTTTGTTTGTTGTTTTGGCAGGGTCAACTCCCGAAGAAAACTTCCCTATTTATTTATTTTGATGTTACTTTTTGTTTGATTTCAATAAACCCTCAAAAGATTTCCCGCTTCCACTCTCTCATTTCATGTTGCGTCCTTTACCCATAGACGGGGCGTAACAATGATACAATCTAAATTTCTTCGCCGTTTGTGATTGGGCGCATCTTGAGAAAAGTGTTGAAGACCTAATGGTGTCCTTTGTGGTAATAATAAAGTAACAATGAATTTTTTAAATGTAGTCAGCTTCTGAAAGCGTACAGAAATGACCATTTGTAGCATAAATGTATTTGGAGGCGACTTACCAAAGGCCAATCTCGAGACTAAGACGAAATGATATCCGTTTCATTCCCGCATCATTAAATTGGATGCACTGGGTGACAGCTTGACTCTTGGGGAACATGGCCAGACTGATGAAATGAGATCATAAGCGAGATAAGCGTTGTGAGTGCAGGGACTAAGTGGAATGAACGCTGTTGACACATGAACTGAGCAGTTGCACACGACTTTGTGCGGAAATTCGTGTGTCAATACAGTCGCTCATTTTCACTGATCCCTTCCCACAGTCCCACACCTCACCGGCTTCCCTCTGTACGCCAGCGAATGAGAGTGGATTATTGGAGACTTTGGGTTCGCAATCACCTATTTTGCTGAACTTCCTCGTGTTACTTTTATTTCCAGGTATATTGTTTTTGATCCGAGGAGCTTATTTACTGTATTGTGGTGGCGAGCAGTTAATTGTGTTTTATTGTCCGGGAGCTTTAATGGGTGTTTTGCCAAAACCCAGCAGGTTGTCTGTAGATAATCACAAAGTTCCTGTCACGACTAAAAAAAAATGATTTATTAAGAGTCGCCCCCGCATTTTTTCCCCCAAACTTTGTGTGGGGTTTTGCCACAAGGAATCTCAGCTATGAACTGAATAAAAAGCTTTAATTTTCCCAGCTTATCAGTGTTTAAGGTGCATGCGTCACTTCATGTCCTCTGTGACCATTTCCAAGCGAGGCGAACAGAAGGGACCGCCGCTGCCGAATGCACATTGATCAGCTTCGCCTTCCTCCCCCTGCTTATTTATTTAATCTTTTCAGAGCTAGATTTGTAGATTCATTCAAACTCTTGAGATCCCGTGTGTGTTATTCCCAGAGGGCAGAAATTAATTCCTCCTCCTTGTCGTCGTCCTCCTCCTCCTCTCTTTCAGCACTAAAGGTGCAGTGGGCTCTCTTTCTCTCCCCTCCGAGAGAATACCGAAGAGGAGGAACCAGTCCTGAGGGAATCTTGTCTATATAGTATTTCATCCACACTTTAATCCGCTGCTATGTTGAATGGTTCATAGGGAATAAAAGACAAAGCTTTTGTTTATGATTCTAATATTAGCCTCTTGGCATTTCTTACATAAATGAGAGCCTTCCCTACGGCAGCACTATTGATTTCCCACATCCACAAAAGTCAGCCTCCGTCCTTACAAAATAAGGCTCAAGAGATTATGGGAAAATAAAAAGCGAGCTGAATTTCGGTTATTTTTTTGTCAGATTGACCGCTAATATGAATAATTCAGGCTGCACCACTGCTCTGTGGACTTTGGTTTGCTAAAAAATTCGTCCCAGATAATGAGTTAATAATGAGATCGTAGACATTAGAAACAAAAGTTAGTTTTTAGTGAAATGTCCTTTAGACAACACCAAAGCCTTGTGGGTTTCGTCATCTATTTTGAAATGCACATTTGCTTTATTAACGCTTCTGTCGGGTATATGTTTTTTTGTTTTTCTTCACAATGACCAAAATTTATTTAAATCCTCGTTGTACATCAGCGCCTAATCCTGCTCATGTGGGGATCGTTTCCCTATTTCAGGCTAGCAAATGACTGTATTAAGCTAATAAACAGCAGAACTTCCGTCTATATTAGAATCATTAAAAAATATATTAATCGTAGATTACACCTCTTAATGCAAAAGGCATTTGCATTTTAGAAAACGAAGGACAAAAGCTCCCCGGTTCTTTTATTTTGAGGAAGCGCTTGGCAACCCTGAAATCAGCGACAGGTCTTAGAATGAAAGAACGACAGGAAAAGATAGAACTGTAATCCCAATCAATGCACTTCATAAAGCACCTTCTTCCTAAAATGTGTGACTAATGTGCACAAATCTCCGGGTTTAAAAGCTGTCAGCGGAGATGGCTAGAGTTGTTGCTTTGCCATTCATCTCCCCAACGTAATAAACCGACTCGTTTGTTTGTTCTGTTTGCTTTCTTCCTTTCGTTTTGTCTTTCGTCTGAGCAAATGTACCTTGAGGTCTTGTGTAGGGTTTCCCTTTTCAAGCTGAGCTTCGACAAGCCTGCGTGCTTCGTGCTTCCGTAATGACATTAAACAGGAACATTTAAAGGGCTTTCGGCGAGAGCCGCATTGTCTGCTCTGAAGGCTTCCAGAAAGGGCTTTTATTATGTTGTGGATTTAATGCCAGTGTGTGTTACCTGATAACATTAAAGCAGAGAAGAACGAAGCAGGAATATTCCCACGCTGGCAGAGCTTCAAGAATATTGACCACCAACAGGATTTCAGCTGATGCTGGGCATGTGTATATTCAGTGCTTGATTTCCCAGAGTTATATCTGGGGAGGTTTAATTCATTAGCTCTCATTTCTTTTTATCTAGCTTTTGAGTTGCGAGGTTAGTGTGCCGGTGCCGAGCTGGATAAATGTTGTTTGTTGCCGTCTTCCAGATGGATGAATGCGGCAGACGCTCATGCCCTCCTCGTTTTGCTGAGCTCTCGCGGCGATCTTCGAGTTCTGTTAAAAGGAGCGAAACAATGACACATTAGTGAAGTATTGTGTTCCCCGGGGCGAATTAAATGTGTCTTGCTTTGTTTTAAAACTCATTTGAGCACCTCAATCAGGGAACGTCGAATGTGGACTTGTTCAGGTGTGCTTTTTTTTTTTATCTATCGAAAATGAAGTAAATTAAACCGATAAAATGAAGTTTACTTCCAGTTGAATTGATAATTCCTGCAAACCTCGGAAAACTAGTCATTTTCACCGGCGTGTCGGAGGTAGAAATAATGACAGTGTTTCAGACTTGTTTGATCATCCCTAGCAAATCTGAATGGTAAATTTATTCCGCAGGTGTTGCACATGGAATAATGTTTTTGCATAATGAGGATAAGATGTTGATGGGGGTACAGTACTCAGATGCTCAGTATTTTAGACACAAAAAGCCCCCCGTCATTGATCCATGCTGAATGCCAACCATATATTCACTCCAAGGTTGTTGTTGTTAACCATCAGAAGTTGCGTCTGTGTTCTTTTGCAGGAGTGAAGATGCATTTGCAGGTTGTATAATTGCAGGCGCTTCTCATTATGTCTAAGGCCTGAAACACACTCTCTGCGCTGGTACGCTTCTTGCAGGTCACACACCGGGACGTGTTGCATTCTCCGGTTTTCACTTTCAGGCCAAATGATACTCTTACCCTGCATCCCAATGTCCATTATCCATCCTAAACAGTGTGTGAGATTAAAATAAGTGTCCCAAAGCACAGTATGTTGAAAAGAGTATGTCAAAAGTGTGGATCCATGCTCACAATTACAGCTAATATTACCCACAACCCATTGCACTTTGGAGGAAGAACTATAAACACGAGTAAAAAACTGTTAAAAAAACTACGAAACATGGCGGATATGCGCGAGCGACAGTGAGACGTTTAGATAAAGGGTTAAAGTGACTAATCAAAGTGTTACCTGATACAAAAATATTTATTTAATGTTATCTGTGTTATATTTCATCTGCTATACACAATTTGGACTTTTATAAAGATCCGTTTGGCCGTTAACTTTTAAATGCATCATTATGCATTCATATGAGGAGAGTCTCCACATGAAAGATCAATTCTGCATTTCTCTCTCATACGGTAGCAAATTAATTGTGGAGGATTTTATCTTTGACAAGATGATTGACAGGCCAGTTTACTGTGAGAGGAGGCGACAGAGAGCAAGCGTTAAAGACTCAATTGTATGACGTGATAGTATGTCCCAAAGCTTGTGTACTCTTTTGCTGCACACTCAAAAGTATCTACTTTTTCTTCAAAAATAGAGTACATACTTTTAGTGCGTAGAGACGCAGCATTTAATATTCAGCAGGTTGAGGTTTGATTGGTGGTTTATATGAGCTTTTGTCCCTGCTGGTAATTTGTCATTACTACAAGTATTTGCCTTGAATGCTTATTCAAAAGTAGTGTGTGTGGACTTCGATATTTTGCATGCATGCATACAGTAAAATTTCATTTTATTATAGTGTACTGTATGTTTTACCAGTGACCTTTTTTTCCCCTTCTAATACAGGTTGACTGCATGGCATTTATTGCACAGGTGATAATCTTGAAAAAATATTTCCCGAACTGAGCACCCATGAAGTAAAGATGGCAGCATAATGGCCGGGGAACTCTATCGCCCCCTTGAGTCCTGAGGTGAATTACCACAAATACACATGAAACATGTACAAAGGGACAGCGTTTCAAAATGTTTTTTTTTTTTTTGCCAAATCCTGTGCAGCAACGTTACTAATTCAAAGACAAAAAAACAGGACGATGTAAGATTTTATTATATTATAATATATTATATACACATACACAGTTCTCACTGGGCTGCTAGTCCAATCAGGGACTCTCAATTGCAATTGCAGTCTAAACGCATTGCTCAACCAGATGAGGTGCTGAACTCGTGGTTGATCCCACGTGCGTTTATCTCGCCCATATTACTTTATTATCCTGGTAATATGAAGCAGAGCTAGTAAAGACTCGGCAGCGTCTAGGAATCTCTTCACTTGGGTGTAAATTACAGATGCGCCTGGGGTGTTCTCTACCCTCTCTCGCTGGCACCTTGCCCCGTCTCATCCTCGCACACATGTACAAGACAATGACTATTACCCGACACACCTGGGTTCTGGGCCTCACAATCTTCTTAATATCTTTTAAATCTTCACATAAGGTATGCCTTCCATAGGGCTTACAATACCATTTGCTCTAATAAACTCTTTTGGCAGAGGTGCGTGCAAGCTGCTTTCTCGGCCCCCGGAGACAAGAGCGTAACGTGGAGGGCGAGGCATCCCAAAATATGAGGATAAATCGCAGGTAATCCTGCAGGACCGGAGCACTAGTAATCAACACTGTTCCAACTGGAAACATTTTACAATTCTTCATCTTAATTTAACTCGTTTTTTTATCTTTACCTGGTAATTCTTAGCAGCAGGTGCACTGGTGTTTTGAAAGGAAAGGCTGTCGAATGCGAAACGGAGAGCTTTTAAAAGGGGGGGACGGCGGGCGATAAGCAAATCAAATTAATGACAATGAGTGTTTGTGGAGAGAAGGCAGGCAGAGAGCTTGTTTGAGCCCATCGTGCGTGCCATGTTAAACACTTCACTCGCCGTGGAGGGGCTAATCCAGTCTCCGACAGCTAGCTGATTATACGAATAAACTACACACGCTCGCGTCGAGAGAAAGGAGCATCCCTCGTTAACGCTCAAGCTCACTCCAACAAGGAAGTAATTAAGACGCCACCCCTCCCCTGCTAACCAAAAAAAAAAAAAAAACGGGTTTAAGTGTTGTCTAATAGACCGGCTTGAAGGTGTTTATTTTATATTGTCTCAGTGCAGAAGTCATTATGCGGCTGAAGGGCTTACGGGGAGCGAGTTTGAGTTTGAGGAAAGTCTGATGCTTCGGGCTCCGGAGTTGCAGAAGCATATGAACTGTCGCTTGTTGTTTTAAATAATAGATTGCCTTCCCTAAATTCCTGCCTGATATTTTTGGCAGAGTCAAGAGTCTTTTGGATGGGCGGCATCTGTCAGACCTCGACGCAGGCCAAGAAAACGTTCCCCACCCGAGCCGTACGAGGAAGAAAAGCACATGTAGAGCTGCGATACTGCGACAGTCGGCAGGTGATGCTTAAACTGAGCAAAGCCTAACTTTTAATAGATTAAAAAGTTTTAAATTCTTTTTGAGTACTTTTGTCATTGGTCTTGGTTTTGCGTGAGTGTGCGTTTGCCAATTGAGGGTTAAGTAGTTTAACAGTGATTACAGTGTAGTGATATTTGATTATTATCTCCTGAAATGGCAACTCCTCCAGCTTTCTGTTCTCTTAACAATAGTTTAATTGTTAGTTTGGACACCCACTCGATAGACAGGCGAAATGAAGAGCAGTAATGGAAAAGAATTATGGGGGGAAATGGCATGAAATGAATACATTTTCAAAAGCACCTGCATCTCTATTTTTTTAATGAAATATATTTTGATTAGTCATGAGAGCATCTTTATCGTGATTCATTCAATCAATAACACGTTAGAATTTTAAAAGCACCTTCACTGAGCTCTATTTTGAACGAGTTGTACATTTATACAATCACTTTGTACTTCTGCAGTACATTACAACTTCTGTAATGAAGCTCTGACGTATACGGTTTCTCCGTGTGTACCAGTGTTTCCTTATATAATATTATATTAATTAGTTTAGTATTATTATTTTGTGTATGTATGTTATGTATATGTGTATATATATATAATAAATACTAAATAATAAATATTATTATTATTTATTAATTATATTATATATCAATAATAATAATAATAATTTATTATTATATTGTAATTATTATTATATTATTTTTATCAATAATAATAATAATTATTATTATTATTTTAATAATATTTATTATTTCTGTACCTCAAAGAGAAGAGCATTATGCTTGATTGGGTTTGATTCCCAGAAAATGCATGAATTTAAAATATGTATAGCTTTAATGTAATATACGTTGCTTTGGATAAAGTATCTGCCAAATGCATTATATATATATACTGTTTTAAAAGTTTGATGTCAGTAAGATTTTTGTTTTTTTAAATGGTTTTATTCAGCAAGGATGCATTTAAATTAATCAAAAGTGACAGTAAAGACGTTAAAATTTATTTTTTATTTAAAACAAATGATGTTCTTTTTAACTTTCTATTCACCAAATAATCCTGAAAAAACAATGTATCACAGGTTCCCACAAAAATACGAAGCAGCACAATAATCATAAATGTTTTTTTAGCTGCAAATCATCATATTATAGTGATTTCTGAAGGATCATGTGACACTGAAGACTGGAGTAATGATGCTGTAAATTCAGATTTGATCACAGGAATAAATTACACTTTACTATATATTCACATAGAAAAGAGCTGTTTTAAGTAGTAATAATATTTCACTATTTTTACTTTTTGATCAAAATAAATGCAGACTTGGTAACTTTAAAAAACATTATAAAATGTTACCGACCCCGAAATTTTCAATGTGGATATCATTCAGCCCGATTCAGAGTCGTCTGATCGATTCAATCCTGTGTCGTCAAATCAGCACTTAAGTGACTGTCGACGCAATATAAAAATTGAATGAATATTTTATTGTCAGTATAACGACACTCCGGTGTGGGAAACACTGATGCGCGTGATTATGCTTCAGTAAAGGCAGACACCCTCTCTCTCTGGCCAGGGGCGCATGTCCCTCCCCTTGGCCCCGCTAGGGCCAGAATTCCTCCACGTGTGTGCGTGTGTGTGTGTGTGTGTGTGTTGTGTGTGTTACGCTGGGATTGCTTCAGACAAAGGTGTCTCCCTTGCCAGCCGCATCCCTACACCACCTAAAGCGCCACATTTGTTCCCCTTCCTCTCGTCCACCAGGGCGGCGCTGAAGTGGCCCTCGGGACACTGGAGAGTGAATAAACATTTTTCATGCTTTTTTTTGTGTCTTTTCCAAAAAAAAATCATCGGCTTCACTCACACACAAGGTGCGGTGTGTGAATTTGAAGGCTTGTTTTGGAATGGCTTTTTGTCTCTCATACCTACTCTCTCTCTCTCTCTCTCTCTCTCTCTCTCTCTCTCTCTCTCCCTCTCTCTCTCTCTCTCTCTCTCTCTCTCTCTCTCTCTCTCTCTCTCTCTCTCTCTCTCCTCTCTCTCGCTCTCCCCCCTCATCTCCCTTTAAAAATCAGCAAATCCATTCGCTAAACATCTGCACCTCTGTACTGAACAGATAACAACCTGGGCCAGCCCAGCTCTGCAGCGAGTCAAGGCTGATAGGCCCAAATCTCTGGCCTTTATTTTGTGTTTTTTTTTTGAAAATGCTAATGACGGAGAAAACACGTCCCAAGCCAAAAGCGCTCTTGTAGATCTGTCAATTGCTATTTTGACAGATATTTGCTTGTAAGTACACACAACACTTGTTCCCCGTGTCTTATCTGCGGCGCTGCAGAACACTGACCTACATTGCATCAAGCACAATATGATGCACAAACCCGCGCTGCTCAATACCACTTTCATATTCACCTTAAAAAGAGGATGGAGCTCAATGAAATGGCTGAAAATCCTATAAACAAGAAGATATTCTCTCCCGAATAAGAAGTGTCAGTATTTTTAAAGAAGAAATCGGTCTCATCTGAAAGCATTTCAATGTCTTGTCAAGGGTTTCTGCATACGCACTCGCTGGTGACGAGTAAATATTGAACATAAAGCTGCTCGATTTCTATCTCACTTACACTCGTACGCATATACGTACGCTAGTAAAGGGAGGAACTGATTTAGACTAATTTATAATTTTTCTCATTTGAACTTTTGCCATCAGATTCCCCTTTTATGAATTGTTTTATTTGTAAATTAACACACAATGAGGAATAATAACTGTCTTAATGTAGAAGCATTCAGTAAATTCCACTGAACATTTACTGAAATAGATCCTGATAAATATTTAGGAAACTACAACAGCTACTTTTCTTTTTTTTTATCAATTATGATAGAACTTTACTATGAAACTTTTTATCTGGCAATTCTGACTTTTTTCCTCAAACAGAGTGAAAACATTTTTTTTTTTCATGAAAAATTATCTCGTAATTCTGAGATAATTAACTCGTTAATTCAGAAAAACAGAGTAGATTTATTTTCCTCAAGTGAATGCAATACGCTTCCATAAATACTAAGTTAAAAGTTAAGTTTTTAACTCTGGTAAAAAAAATAATAATAAAAAAAAGGTTTTTTTTGAGGCCATGCATGCTTTGATTTACCATGTTAAAATCATGAGAAAAAAAGTATTGATCTCAAGAAAACAAGAAATGCAGAAAAATAACACATGACCATATGTTTGAAGCCGCCATTATTATTTTTTTTCAACTGCATTTTGTGTCGCTGTGAATCTTGGATATGGTTATTCTCACAAACTAACCATCTTTGTGTGTTTCTGCACAGTTTCTTACAGCTTTTGTTCCATATTAAATGTCAATGAACGGCTTGAAGCAAACACTGGTTTTAGGCAGAAACACAGATCTCGCTCTCGTTGTTCATGGGAATCTTTAATAGTTTCCCTCCGTCTAACAGCAAAAAACATAGGGAAAAATATCCAGCCTTTGAATAATGTGCGAGGTAAAGAAAAACATGAAACTAGCCCTTGAGAAAGAGGTTTGAGGAGTATAAACATTTTGTTCCCGCAAACAGCTCGATGCCAATCAGCGATTAATGAGGTGTAGTTGAAAAGCAGCGGCTGAGGGAAGTTAAACTGAGCTGAATTAAGGAGTAATATCATCCTTCACGCAGGTGCTCGCCGAACGAATAACCGCTTTAATTACTGTTATTCAATCACTGCCTTTTTTCCCGTCCTCCTCCACCCCCCCCCCCCTCTCTCTCTCTCTCCATCTCTGCTATGGCATTATGGGGTTTTCTTGTCGATTCTCAAGCGTGTGCCCGTCCATATGTGACCTAAAAACAGTTCCTCAGCGAGCGCATTGTTCAGAGCTGTGAGGAAATGCTTCTACAGTCAGTCTTCAAACTCGGTAAACTGTTATCTCGGTTTCACGAGCTGGCCTTTGATGGCACATCTGCACGTGTGTGTGTGTGTGTGTGTGCGTGTGGTGTGTGTGTGTGTGTGTGTGTGTGTGTGTGTGTGTGTGTGTGGAGGTGGGTGGGAGGAACCAACACCTGCTACTGTATTCAGCTCCACAATGGGGATCATTTAGTTTTTCGACACGTTTGTTCAGCAGGGAACCAGAGGAGTGTGTGTGTGTGTGTGTGTGTGTGTGTGTGTGTGTGGTGTGTGTGTGTGTGGTGGCAGGTGACCTGGACGCTAGTGGGGCGTGAAGATGATGCTAGTCAAAAGAGGAAACTGAAAGAACAGCGTGACTGTCTATCCTTCTGTTTACTGTGTATATCTGACTGTCTATCTTACTGTGTATGTCTTTAGATGTATCTATCTGTCATCTTGTATATCATTATATCTCTATCTATCTCTCTGTCTGTCTGTCATATCTATCTCTGTCTATCTATCTATCTATCTATCTATCTATCTATCTATCTATCTATCTATCTTGTCTATCTCTGTCTATCTGTCTGTCTGTCTATCATTATGTCCGTCTGTCTGTCTATCTCTGTCTGTCTGTCTGTCTATCTATCTCTGTCTATCTCTGTCTATCTCTGTCTATCTGTCTGTCTGTCTATCATTATGTCCGTCTGTCTATCTGTCTATCTCTGTCTATCTGTCTGTCTGTCTGTCTATCATTATATTTGTCTGTCTATATATCTATCTCTATCTATCTATCTCTGTCTATCTGTCTCTCTCTCTCTCTCTCCTTCTCTCTTCTCTCTCTCTCTCTCTCTCTCTCTCTCTCTCTGTCTGTCTGTCATATCTATCTATCTATCTATCTATCTATCTATCTATCTATCTATCTATCTATCTATCTATCTGTCTGTCTGTCTGTCCTATCTTCATCTATCTATCTATCTATCTATCTATCTATCTATCTATCTATCTATCTATCTATCTATCTATCTATCTATCTATCTATCTATCTATCTATCTATCTATCTCTGTCTATCTGTCTGTCTGTCTATCTATCTCTGTCTGTCTGTCTGTCTGTCTGTCTGTCATTATCTATCTATCTATCTATCTATCTATCTATCTATCTATCTATCTATCTATCTATCTATCTATCTATCTCTGTCTATCTGTCTGTCTGTCTGTCTGTCTATCATTATGTCTGTCTGTCTGTCTATCTATCTCTGACTGTCTGCTATCTGTCTGTCTGTCTATCATTATATCTGTCTGTCTGTCTATCTGTCTGTCTGTCTATCTATCTATGTCTGTCTGTCTGTCTGTCTATGTATCTATCTATCTATCTCTGTCTATCTGTCTATCTATATATCTCTCTCTGTCTATCTGTCTGTCTGTCTGTCTATCTTTATATCTGTCTGTCTATCTATCTCTGTCTGTCTGTCTGTCTGTCTATATATCTATCTATCTATCTCTGTCTATCTGTCTATCTATCTCTCTGTCTGTCTGTCATATCTAATATCTATCTATCTATCTATCTATCTATCTATCTATCTATCTATCTATCTCTGTCTGTCTGCCATATCTATCTATCTCTATCTATCTCTATCTATCTCTGTCTGTCTGCCATATCTATCTATCTATCTATCTATCTATCTATCTATCTATCTATCATCTATCTATCTATCTATCTATCTATCTATCTATCTCTGTCTGTCTATCATTATATCTGTCTGTCTATCTATCATTTTATATATTATATATAACGATAGAGATATAATGATAGACATATATATATATATATATATATATATATATATATATATATATATATATATATATGTGTGTCTATCATTATATCTCTATCGTTATATATATATCTATATATCTATCTGTCTTTCATTATATCTGTCTGTCTGTCTGTATGTATTTATTTATCTATTAGCCTCTCAATCAGTATCATTATATCTATCTATCTTTCTGTCTATCATTATATCTGTCTGTCATTATATCTGTCTCTACAGTAGTTCTCTCAGTAAAGTACTAAAGGCATTGATAAACCGCTGTGTAAAATGTGCTGATTGTTGTGTGAGGTCATGTGACTGAGAGATGTTTGAGGAGTGAGGTCATGGTGTTTAGCAGCATGTGACTCGAGTCGATTAACATTAAACAAACGAGGTGTGTGTGTAAGGATGAGTCTCTGTGGATCGAGCGCTGACAGGCCGTGTTCCCACGGGACAGCTGATAGAGATGTTATTACATGGCAGAGGAGCTTCCCTGACGCTCTCAGCTCCTGTTATATAATATCTGAGCATGCTGACTATTACATGTTACATGTGGAGTTTATACCGTATGATATGTCACTCAAACCATGCTTTTTTCTCCTCATCTTTCTCTATTGTATACAGTGGGATCTAAAATGTTGAGATCACTAGTAAAATGACTTATATTTTGCATTAGTTGCTCTCCAAAACACTGACCTAAACTCTCATGATGTGCATTGCATGTTTTAACACAAAATGTAAAATATACTACTTGAATTATGTATCTTATACTTCATTAATGATAGATAGTTTACTGGTGTATATGGCTGCAACATGCAATACACATATTACACATATACACGCATGTATATTATACACAATACACATATTACACGTATACACACACCGTGTATAATGTATGTGTGTTATATAAACACTGTGTGTGTGTATATATATATATATATATATATATATATATATATATATTTTATTTAACACACATACTGTATATACATATATATACATACTGTATATACATATACTGTATATAACAATGTTCTTGCAAAACACACACCTGTGAAGCATGCAAACACCCACACACACCCGTACATAGACATGATCTGCAAACAAAGCCCTTCCATAACGAGTGTCACTGCCATCCTTTTGTTTGCTTGTCTCCACAGAAACATTTTCATTCAGAAAAGACCATTGTTTTTGCTGTTGTCTTCTGGAAATTCATAGTAGCAATTTGTTCATCTCACTATTGAAGGTTTCTGCATGCATTTTTGCAGCGGGCTTTTTCTCCTGTTTTACCCTGTAAGTCTCTTTTGGTCTAACCGAGATTAAATGATTTTTGAAACAAAGTTTGATCCTTGAAATCAGGATATGAGCTGTTATAGTTTGTAACGCCACTGAAAGCGTCATGCCCGTGCATTCTGGAAAGTTCTGCCAAATTCATTGCATGCTTGCTGAAATAGAGAACAAGCCAACATTTAGTGCTCGCTTCTGTTTACATGTGTTGAGCTCGCCTGTTCTCTCTCAGGAGAAGACACTGGACTGGCAAACTAGAAATGCAGTATGCAAATTGTCTGGATTTTTAAAATGTCTGGACAATTGTGGTGCTAGAGCACACTGCGTATACATCCCACAATGCAATGCACTTGACTCTATTTTGTATTCTAAGTTGTATTCTTGACTCATTTTATTGGATTTCTGTTTTTTTTATTACTTTTGTGTAATAAACAAAAGAAATGTTTCCCCCAAGATACACTGTAAGAAAAAAAATCTATAGAAAAACGGTACTAGTAATTTACGGACATTTCCTTTAACATTAAAACAGAATGCAATGCGCAATTCAACATGGGGTAAAAACACCTGTAAAAAATCAGTGTGGAAAATGTCTTCATAGTAATACTGTACATTGGGCCCAATTTTTTTCCCGACTTTTTTTATTAGTTGTTTTAAATGTCTTTTTTGACTCCTTTGATTGGTCTGCCAGAAGTTTATATATATATCTTCAATAGTGTAATTGTTACTGTACTAATTACTATCTAAAAAGTTTTGCATTACTTATTAATTACTGTCTAAATCCTATATCAACCTCAACCAGCATGCATTTAAAAACATGCATTTAGACGTTAGACATTGAATTTTGATGTTAAATCCACTATTGTTTTATATAGAACTATTCTATAGTCTACGCAATTACTTATTATTAATTACTAAGTAATGCATTACATCCCAACACAGACCACAATGAGGTCTTATGACAAAAATAACCGTAATTTAATCCATATACATTTGCAAAATTCAGAAAATTGCATAAAAATGCTGAATGGAGTTCTCTTGAACGCATTGGATGGAAACACTGGTTTATTTGCACTTTTTTTTGTGTAATCATCCATTTTTTGATGTGTGTGTAAATTAGCGAATTGGCTGAAACATTGCTAGTGTCGCATACTATTTAAAATGTTTATCCTTGCATAATGAGTCCTGTTAAACCATTTTAAAAAATTGTAGGAAGTGTAGGATCACTCTCAGACCCCGCTGGCCCCTGTTTTCAATTATGTCACGTTTACACTAATTTACACCTGTGCAACATTTGAATAATGAAGTGTATGGGTAACTGCTAAATGCATTCTTAACTATCTGCAAAGACGCATATCGCAGCGTCTTATGCCCACATTGTTTCTCTTAAGCGTTATGATTAAAATGGAGTAATGGCTCCATTGGAGCTCATTGGTTTGTCAGCGGTGGGTTCCTCGGTGTGCCGTACATCTCTGAACTCCTCAGAAGCGGTAATGCCCCATCCGACAGCGTGATGGAGAGCTGGGTGTCATTACCGTATGCTTAAACAGCCGAGAGAGGCGGCTATCATTTAGTCGAACGAGCTCTCGGTGTGTGTGATGAGATGAGATGGAGAAACCCAGGGAGAGAGAAACAGACATTTCAGAGGAATTCATTGACAGCGAATAACATCACTTAATCAAGTACGGTGGCACTGTTTACCTTCCTCTCTCTCTCTCTGCGGCCGGTGTGTTATATGGAGAAATAATCGAGTCAATATGGGCTCTTTATATTACAATTCAGGATCAACGTTTATCAGCCTGGCACCAATTTCTGATTAGTAAACTTTGGCTATGACGTCAATTGCATACTAACATACTAATTTACCATTGCTGCATTGTATTTCTGCAGTCATTGAGTAACTTGGTGACCTATTACATTTGCCATAATCTGCAGTGGCTAAATTTGAAATGCCATACTATATTTTTACCAGATCTTACGATGGTGCCTTCCAAATTGGGCTAGAAATACTGTGAGTATTGCATCCCATAATTCTTCCATTTCCAGTATGTTGAATGAACCGAAAGTGATATCAGCCGTGACTTTTAAGCATTTTCTCTAGACTGTTATGTGATCAGACTGTCAAAAGGTAAGAGATTTTTGCACAAAAATCTAGAAAATTGAAATATGTACACTGAAAACCCTAATAAGTTGATTGAACTCAAATGATTTGAGTAAACTCGTTCCCTCAATTTAATTGAGTAATGGCATCTCCCAAAACGTGCATATTTAAGTTTACTTAACTTGGTTCTTATGTAGACTTGACTTAAATTGTTTAGTTAACCAAACTTGATGATTATTTAATGTACTTAAACAATAAAGTTCACTTAACTTAGTGTTCATTTCAAAGTTTAAAGTTTATTAAAGTTTATCAAGTTTAAAGTATCAAGTTTAAAAAAAAAATCTGTTTATTTCCATTACGATCAATAATTGTAATATAATGAAAGCCATTTGTTTTCTTGTAAAATAAGAATGACACCTTGCACTTGAAGAAAGCATGTATGAGTATATTATCATTTCACAGTCAAGAAAACAACATTTGTGAAAATGACCTTTTGTAAGGATTAATCATGATTTTTGAGCTCACAGCACTTGAAATCTTAAGTTTATGTATTTTGAAGGTAAATAAGTTATTTGAACTTATATTTTTGAGTGACTGGGCCAAAATGCTAAATTTAAAGTAATGTTTAGTCAAGCACACTGATTGTTTAAGTAAAGACAACATTAGGGTTTACAGTGTTGTGGTCATGTGACATCAATATATCATATTGTGGACATTACATTCTTCAGTATGCAGAATAGCCGGTACTTTATTACAAAACGTAGTTAATGATTATTTTTGTCGATGTCATATTTTTAATCATCTAACATGATGAGGATTTTCTCCATTCATATATAAAGTATGTTGTTTTACTTTGACAACATGTGAACTTCTTTCCTCCTCACAGTCTGTGAATTTCATTTAACAAAATTGCCCATTACACGCAGAATCCACAGAGATGTTAATTGTGACCCTGTCTACAAAATGTCTTCCAGCTTCAAAACCCATTTTTACTTTATAATCTGACTGGAGAAAGTTAAGATCCATGTCTGTTCTCTCTCAGTCTCCCATGTGTATTCTAACTATATCTGTGCTGTTTTTCTCTGCGTTCTGCTGTCTTGTCCTAGTTGGATGTTCTCTGTGAACTCTGCAGAAACATTTAGTATAATGTCAGTGGGAAACTCAACATTTTCATGTCTTGCATAATTTAAGGCGTTCTGGCTATAGACTGAGAATCATTAAAGTCTGAAGCGCTGTGGTTTACACCGAGTGACTTCGCGCTGGATGTCCTCTTGTGTTTAAAGGTTTGCAATGGTGACCCAAGACGAAAGATTGCCCTGATGGGAAATGAAGAGGAATAGATGAAGTGTATGCAAACCAATAATGACTTCCAAATGTTTACTATGCATTCCCCTGGCGCTAAATAAATTCATGCATTTACGCCACGTGACTTGCCAACTGAATTTTAAAACATGGCCCATATGTTAATGTTTCTTAATGCAGGAAGTTTAAAGAGGTGAGATTTGTTTGAAGGGGAAGATGCATCGTAATCGCAGAATGAAGAATCTGGTTTGCTTCTGCAAATTGGGTGATTGCGCACGGAGCGAGCAGTCGTGTGAGCAGCTCGTGAGTGTTGCACAGCTCCGTTCATTAGCGCTCTGCCCGTTACACTGGCCGCCAACTTCAATTAAACCATGTCAGATCACACCGTCTACATTTATATTGGGGAAAAGAAAAACACTTCTTACCAAAATACCTTCTCGAGTGCAATTGTTTGCATTTAATTCATTTATATTCTATTTCAGTGCATGCTTTAACGCTTCTGTTTAACAAAGATTGTTGGTGTTGTGGCGGGTTCAGTTCTTCTAGATCCCAATAAACTGTTCAAAACTGAAGAATCTACGGTGGCTTTGGGAAATAAAATTTTCAATTTGCACAACCATTGGAGAGCTGTTTTGCACACCGTCTCTGGCCCATCTGAGACATCAGGTGATGTTTTTACCAGGCATTACTTTTAAAGTATGAGAATTTTTCGATTAAATTCAGAAGAAAAGAGTGAAATAAGCTACTAACTGAGATGTGTTGATTAACATCATCATTCATCTGTGTTCTTGTTTCTCAGGAATGATTAACAAGCCTTTTCTTTGTTGAATCTCTTTCGGCTTGGCCTAACCAAGTTAAAATGGGAGTTTTGTGGCTTTTCGTTCATGTCTGTTAGCTTTGAGAATGTTTATATGCTTTCATAAGTTGACTAAATCAAATTTTCAGTAAATATTGGAGTGGATATATGCATTTAATTTACATCCTTTGTCTTTCCAGGTAAAAGGATCAAAGCTGGTAGTGACCCATCTCGCACACAGCGCTGTGAACATGAGGACGTCCCTCCACGACTGTTGCATGGGTCGAGGTACGTGTGTTTAGTGTCAGTTATCCACTACTGGACTGGAAGATGCAGCATTTCATCTTTCTATGTTGCCAGACATTCAAAAGTATTGCGATTATTTGTAAGCAACGTATACTGTACTTCTCTTTCTTCATTTTCTTTATTTTTTTTTGCACTTGATTTTCAATATTATAGTAGATGTTTTTATAGAGCATGCATACTTTTATTTTATTTATTATTTCAATTAATTATTTTTATTTATTTATTACCATTTATTTGTTTTCATTTTTTTTATATAATTTTTTTTCATCTTTTTTTCATTTATTTATTATCTATTTTATTTATTTATTGGCTGGTGGAATGAATGCATAATATAATTTAACTGTCACAGCTCATGATAGTCGCTAATGAAGGCGATTGGCTATTTAAACCATATTGGCCCCAACTTCATTTCATTAGGAAATATATCCAGATGAGTTTATTTTTATGGAATACTGATCATATTTAACTTCTCGACAGCTTCGTGTTGAGTTTGTTTTTAAAGAATTGTTCCCTCAGATATGAACATTAACTCACCCTTCAACCTGTTGCTATTTTCTTTCTTCCATCGGAAACAAAAAGTGATCTTATGAATGTCTGAGGAGCTCTTTAACACAACAGAAGTGGGTTTTGTAGTAAAAAAATCATAAAAGTAGTACGTATGACTCCTCCATTGTCTTATTTCACTAAATCAGATCAACTATAATGGTAAATGGATAAAATAATATAATTAATTATTTTACATGACCTATTGTTTCTCTATAGTGAGTCATCAAGCTGCTTTTAGTCCTTAAGCCTGACTTGGCTTGAGTACTTTTAATTAGGCCTAATTAAATCACTCATTTATTCATTTATTTTGCATCTTGAAGTGAGTGATGATCTTGATTTGCAGTTTACACCACTGCTCTCTAGTGCACTTTAGTTGTAAATGTTAATTCATCGTACTGATGCTTTGGTCATGAGTTTATGACTGATACTGAAGCACGAAAACACCCACTGTGGTGACAAATTACTTTTTAAATAGCATTAAAGGCACAAATCTGTTGTATGTTTGTGATAAATTAAACCAGTATTACATGTGTGTATTTAAAATAGGGATTTTGGCAATACACCCACTCACTCACTCACATACTCACCTCACTCACTCACTCACTCACTCACTCACTCACTCACTCACTCACTCACTCACATCACTCACATCACTCACATCACTCACACACTCACTCACTCACTCACTCACACACTCACACACTCACTACACACTCACTCACTCACTCACTCACTCACTCACTCACTCACTCACTCACAACACTCACCACACACTCAATCACTCACTCACACACACACACACACACACACACTCACTCACTCACACACACTCTCACTCACTCACTCACTCACTCACTCACTCACTCACTCACAGACACACACACTCACTCACTCACAGACACTCACTCACGCACTCACTCACAGCACTCACTCACGCACTCACTCACAGACACTCACTCACTCACTCACTCACTCACTCACACACACGCACTCACACACTCACTCACGCACTCACTCACGCACTCACTCACTCACAGACACTCACGCACCATCACTCACTCACTCACTCACTCACTCACTCACTCACTCACTCACTCACACACACACACACACACACACACACACACACCTCACACTCACTCACTCACTCACTCACTCACAGACACACACTCACTCACACCTACTCACTCACACACACTCACTCACTCACTCACTCACTCACTCACTCACTCACTCACTCACTCACTCACTCACTCACACACACACACACACATCACACTCACACTCACTCACTCACTCTCACTCACAGACACACACTCACTCTCACCTACTCACACACACTCACACACACTCACTCACAGACACACACTCACTCACTCACTCACTCCACAGACACTCACTCACTCACGCACACTCACCACACTCACTCACTCACTCACTCTCACCTACTCACTCACACACACACTCACTCACTCACTCACTCACTCACAGACACTCACTCACAGACACTCACTCACTCACGCACTCACTCACTCACTCACCACTCACCACTCACTCACTGCACTCACTCACTCACTCACTCACCCACACACACTCACTCACGCACTCACTCACTCACAGACACTCACTCACTCACACACACTAACACTCACACAACACCACTCACTCACACACTCACTCATCACAGACACACACACTACACTCACTCACTCACTCACAGACACACACTCACTCACTCACACTCACTCACTCACAGACACAACACTCACTCACACACACCTCACTCACAGCACCAGCACACCACTCCACCACAACACTCACTCACTCACAACCACCACTCACCACACCACCACTCACTCACTCACTCCTCACTCACTCACAGACACTCACTCACTCACCACTACTCACTCACATCACTCACTCACTCACAGACACCACTCACTCACTCACAGACACTCACTCACTCACACACACTCACACACACCACACTCACTCACTACACTACACTCACACACACACACACACACACACACACACACACCACTCACACAACACTACACTCACTCACTAGCACACAACACACACTCACACACACACACTCACTCACTCACAACACCACTCACTCACGCAACTCACCACCACTCACTCACTCACCAGACACTCACTCACTCACGCACTCACTCACTCACTCACTGACTCACGCACTCACTCACTCACAACACTCACTCACTCACTCACAGACACTCACTCACTCACTCACTCCACTCACTCACTCATCACTCACCACTCACTCATCACAGCACCACTCACTCACTCACTCACTCACTCACAGACACACTCACTCACTCACTCACAGACACTCACTCACAGACACTCACTCACACACTCACTCACTCACTCACATCACCACAACACTCACTCACAGACACTCACTCACTCACTCTCAGACACTCACTCACTCATCACTCACTCACTCATTCACTCACGCACCATCACACACTCACTCACTCACTCCACTCACTCACTCACTCACTCACTCACAGACACATACACACTCACACAGACACGCATAATGAAGCAGGACTTTTAGGCGCGGGTTTTACTGCGTGATAAATATAAGCAGCGGCAAAACGGTTCATCTCATCGTCATCCAAATCATGACCAGAGACGGATAAATATTAAGTCTGTTGTTTAAAGCAAATAGAGAACCAATAGAGAAATAGTTATGCGCGACCATGGTATATTCGTGTAGTGTGCGCATGTCAAAAAATCAATGCCGATTTGAATATTGTGACATATAAACGCGCACATCAACCCGGTTACTTATTTATCGTTCATGTAAACATCGTGTTCGG
The DNA here is from genome assembly GCA_036326025.1 of Chrosomus eos. NCBI lineage: Eukaryota > Metazoa > Chordata > Actinopteri > Cypriniformes > Leuciscidae > Chrosomus > Chrosomus eos. Next base: position 2,513,377 of record CM070831.1, on the reverse strand, counting down.
ATTCATCAATCGGATTGATTTCATTCCGATGAACGATGTAAACGCAGCTACTCACTCACAGACACACACACTCGCTCACTCACAGACACACACACTCGCTCACTCACAGACACACACACTCGCTCACTAACAGACACACACACTCGCTCACTCACAGACAGACTCACTCACTCACTCACTCACTCCACTCACTCACACACTCACCACTCACTAGACAAACACTCACTCACTCACTCAGACAAACTCACACACACTCACTCACACACACACACACACACACTCACACTCACACTCACTCAGCACCACTCACCACACACTCACTCACTCACACACACACACACACACACACACCACACACACACACACACACATCACACCATCACTCACACCACACACACACACACACACACACACACACACACACACACACACACACTCACACACTCACACACACACACACATCACTCACTCAACTCCACTCACATCACTCCACTCACTCACCACTCTCACTCACACACTCACTCACTCACTCACTCACTCACTCACACCACACACCACACACACACGGCGCACACGGACACACACAGACAGTCACGGACACACACACTCACTCACTCACTCACTCACACACTCCGCGCCACACACACAAGACACCTACTCACTCTCTTCACACACACTCTCACACACACACCACACACACACACCACACACACACACACACACTCACTCACTCTGGCACACACAGTCACTCTGTCACACACACAGACAACACACACACTATAAATAATAAAAATATATATATTATTAAAAAAATATATTAGAAAATTATTCTAAAAGGAAAATCACATAAATCATAGTTCTAATTCAGGCTTGTCCTAAAATTGGCTTTCAAGGTTGTAAACCTCATAAAATTAATGAGAAATAAAACGGCGTTTCGTTTGACCTCCTGAATTTGTATGAATTTATTTTATTTTTTTATTTTTTTTGTGTATATTGTTCAGACCCTGTCTATTGACAGTGACTTTACTAGTCAAGAAACCCACACAAATATCCTTTTCACAAGTCTTGTATTGTTGCTCTGCTTTCGAGCGCGATCTCTGAAACCATGGGAAGATCAGCAAACGGAATCGCCTGGAAATAAAAAAAAAAGTCTCCTCAAAATCACTCTAAATTCTGTCCTCGCAACACAGCAGGAAAACGTTGCGGGGAAGAAAAAAAACATCTATTAGTCTAGTAATTGCACTGTGATTAGCAGATGTGAGTGTTTGGCATGGATCAGGTTTTCCTGGAGTTTGGAAGACGTGGAGATTCTGCTGCATCCTGATACAATACAGAAGCTTCAGCATCCGAACATCCTTCATGTGTTCCTCTGTCTCTCCCCACACACACACACACACACACACACACGGGTCTCCTCTCATCCATCCCTCCATCCATCCATCCCTCCTTCCTCTGGATCTCACCCAGCTGGCTTCATTAGACTCCTCACCATCCCAGATCTGCTGCTTTTGTCTGTTGCACATTTTTTGACTGTTTTATCTTAAGCGCTGTCCGTCCTGGAGCCTCATAAATATTTCCCTGGCATTTCTGCATCTGCTCAAACTGGCTGCTAATGAAACCATTCATGTGTCCATTGTACATTTTGCTTTTTAATTAATCTTTGTCTCCTGCATTTATTATTATTGTTTGTGATCGTTCGCCGATGTGCGAGGTGAAAGAAAAGAGGAATTTGGGTGTTTTTTTCCAGTGTTTGCTTTTTTTCATTGTTTTCATCGTGTTCGGATGATGGGATTTTCAAAGCAGTCTAACTTTAAAACGCTTATAATAGAATACAGCAGACATTCATGAATATGTTCAGGCACTTTATTAATTATGATTATTGATTTTAATCTTTTTATCCAAGTGTAAGACATATATGATGAGACACTAAATATCACACATGTAGCCTCTGTGTAATGCGTTCAATTATTAATGGGGTGCCTTTTCACAAGATGTAAAATGAGTGTGTATGTGAAGTTTTAGCTAAAATACCTCAGATATTTTTTTACAGCATATTAAAATGGTCAGTTTTGAGGGTGAGCAAAAACGCGCTGTTTTTGTGTCTGTCCCTTTAAATGCAAATGAGCTGCAGGGGGCGGAGCTTCAGGTTTAATTTATGTTTCTTATGTGATGTTAACTAGCTTCATCAACTAACCATTCAGAAATATCCTGGTGTTTCTACATGTTGTCACTTCTTGAGTCTCTCCGTCATTGTACATAAAAGCCTAAAAGTTTAGAAAATTCAGTGTGTGTCTGTGAGGTAATCAGAGTACACCACACTGAAATTTTCTAAACTTTTAGGCTTTTATGTACAATGATGGAGAGACTCAAGAAGTGACAACATGTAGAAGCACCAGGATATTTCTGAATAGTTGATGAAGCTAGTTAACATCACATAAGAAACATAAATTCAAGTCATTGATTAGCATATTCTGTCATGACAATGTAAAATATTACTTTGCAGATGTTGTTTATGCTCAAACAGCAACATTACAAACTAAAGTTAAAAAAGTGAAATCATAATCAACCACCCCTTTAATTTCTCTCATCTTCACATTATATAATAAAACGGCTATATTTCCCTCAATTGCCTTTTAATCATTCTGACAATCAATATTTCTGAATATATAATGCAGTTTATAATAAAGATGGATAATCACATGTTTCTACTGTGACATCATCAGGTGTGCGGATGAAGAGTTGCACCTGATGACATCATCACACCACACCTGGAGTCCGTGTTCACCAGATTAAGGTATTCTTCATTTATTGTTTGCATAAATTACTCAACTTTTTATATAAATACCATTCATTAAAAAACACATAGCATTTTCAACTCCTCAGTTAAACAACCCCCCCCCCCCCCCCCCTAAAAAAAAAAGACGCAAAAAAAACTAATTAAATTCAATTTGCTATAATAATATAACACTACACATTATTATTATTATTAATAATAAACATTATTATTAAGTTTTTATAGCTGTAATATTGTTCACGTGTTATTGGATCAACAATAACATTTTATTTGGTCAATAAGCAGAAATAAACTGATTAAAAATAGGTTCTGCATATTATCAGGCATAAAAGCATAGTAATAATTGGTATTGTACTAGTAAAAAAAAAAAAAGTTGTTTATAAGCAATAAAGCATTATCTGTACAGGGCGGTGTGCTGGTTGCTGTGACACCTGACAGTCATGTTGTGTGTGTGTGTGTGTGTGTGTGTGTGTGTGTGTGTGTGTGTGTGTGTGTGTGTGTGTGTGTGTGTGTGTGTGTGTGTGTGTGTGTGTGTGTGTGTGTGTGTGTGTGTGTGTGTGTGTGTGTGTGTGTGTGTGTGTGTGTGTGTGTGTGTGTGTGTGTGTGTGTGTGTGTGTGTGTGTGTGTGTGTGTGTGTGAGAGAGAGAGAGAGAATGGCAGCAGATGGTGTATCTGGTCTCAGGAGAGCAGAACTGGAGCACAGTTTCCACCGCTGGCATGTGTAGCCTCATCCTGACCTCCGTCTCGAAGTCTCGATCTGTGTGTGTGTGTGTGTGTGTGTGTGTGACAATGCTCCCTGCGACCCGAAGGAAAAACACATCGATAGATGATGCGTTTATGCAGGAGATGTCACTAATAACAGCAGCGTACAGAAGAACTAACCCAGACCCAGTTCCCCGTCTCAGCTCCACCTAACGCGAGATTCTGTAATTTCTCAAGTGGCAAATGAGCCTGGCACGCTTGCCAAAAGTGGCATAATGCATAACACTTTGGAAGTGTTGTTGTACATCTTTATTTGGCGGATCCCAGACGCGTGCGAGGTGAAGAAGAATAGTGTGTAAGGTCCTCCATCCGTCCAGGCTTTGATTCTCGCGTGAGGCTGCTTTGTGAAATGATCTAATCCGATGAGTTATTTATGGAGTGTCATTATTTATTTATTTGATTATTTTGTAAATTATTTATCTATTGAATTATTAATCCATCCTCATGACAAGCTCTGAATTATGCATGACTTAATTTGAGATTATTGCATTCAGATGCACATTGTTGCAGTGCGGGATCGCGTTCGCACGTCACACGTGGAAATTAAATCTCCTTGCCAGGCCATTCTGTCTTCATTTGACACAGAAGCTGAGACAGGTTTCTGCAAGAACATCAGCCGTTATCAAAACAACAGCCACTGCATTTATCTTACTGCCAGACTCTTGCTCTGACCTTTTGCACACCGAATGTGTCTCTGTCTGTATGAATGTAACTGCAGATCCCATGCATTATTTGTCAGGGGAGAGGAAGGGTTTCAAATCAGAAGAACTAAATCTGTGTCATTAGAAGTAGCATCAGGTCAACACACTGGTGACCCGTTACCCATTTTACACTCTAACCAGCAGAATTACTAGTATAACATAATATTTCAAGCATTGTTTGAGCTTCACTTTAGTTGTCATTCTGTATCAGGAAAACCACACCACTAATTCTGATCCAAGAAAAGTTTTGTATTGATATTGAATCCCAATGGGTTTTTCCCAATTTCTTTTAGTCATTTTAATTTGCAATGGCAAATATGAGAGTAGACTCAGTTCTGCTATATATTAGCTACACTCAAAAAAATGTTGGGTTAAAAACAACCCAATTATGATTATTTGGCAACCCAGTGCTGGGTAAATATTGGACAGAACACATGCTGGGTTATTTTGACCCAGCAGGTTGGGTTTCATACATTAGCCCATTTCAAACAACCCCATGTTACAGGTTATTAATTGTAGATAATAATAATAAAAATACTAATAACAAAAATAATAATATTAATAACAATAATAACACTCAATTAAAGTGTTAATTCCAGGAAATTAATTTAATCATAAATACATTCATGTTTAATCAACAATTAGTCAACAAACCCAAATGCTGGGTCGTTGTCAGCTGATTACGGAGAAAATAACCCAGCAACCTAGTCAAAATGCTCAACCCAGCATTTTGGTTTAAAAATAACCCAGCATTTTTTAAAGTGTATGTTTCAATCTATTCTTATGTGTATTTTGGGATATGACATAAATGCTGGATGAACAAGCAAATAAATAAATATAGTAAACAACAGGATAAGAATTACAAATTAGTACCATGTTTTTTGCTAGTTTTATTATGTACAGAAAACACATACTCCCCTTCTCCCGCTCAAACACACACACACACACACACCCACACACACCCACACACACCCACACACACACACACACACACACACACACACACACACACACACCACACACACCACCACACACCCACACACACACACACACACACACACACACACACACACACACACACACACACACACACACCCACACACACCCACACACACACACACACACACACACACACACACACACACACACACTCACACAGATACGTGTTGTCAGCGCTGCTCTGATGATTTTATCAGTAAAATAGTTTAGCAACTTAAAAGCTACATGACATTTCTCACTAGCGAGGAAACAGCGCTGTTCTTGAAGCAGAGTTTCACTATTAGTGCCGAACAGACTCGGGTCATTCACACACGCTTGATCTCTCTCTCTAATAACTGGATTAATAACTGCATTAGATTGCTATCAATGCTCGAGCAATGCGTGGGATGAGATGCGTAAGAAATGAATCCTACACACAAGCGTTTTCAGGACAAAAACCTGACAAATATCTTGAAATTAAACACCTGAACAATGACTTGACGTGAGGTAACCGTAGTATAAGTGGATTAATTGACTCCAGGCCGTTGAATTATTGAAAAATAATGCACACCCTAGGTGTAACAGCCATGCTTAAAGGGATAGTTCACTTTGAAATTAATTTTTGGTATGTTTTAGCTTACCTCAAGGGCATCCAAGATGTAGGTGTCTTTGTTTCCACAGTATTTTCAATTTTGATATTTTTAGGTCAAACCGTTCTTGTCTGTCAGTCATATAATGCAGGTCTATGGGGTCCACCTCAAAGAGCATACACAGAGAAGTCCAAATTAAACATGATTTAATGACTCGTAAAAGTAAGTACACATTGATGGCCTAAGACACGAAACGAGCGGTTTGTGTGAGAAAACGAACAGTATTTATATCGTTTTTACCTCTTGTAAACACAGCGCCGGCGCTTCGGTCTGCACAAGACACCTACAAATCAGAAATTGCACAAGACACCTACATACCAGAAATTGGGAAACAAAGACACCTACATCTTGGATGCCCGCTAAAACATACCAAAAATTTATTTCAAAGTGAACTATCCCTTTAATACATTGTTAGTTACGGTTTCCCTGTTTTCCACTAGAATACTACATAGAACACTATTTCCACTTGTGTGCATTCCAAGACACACGAAAAATGCGAGCTACTTTCTGAAGACAATTTATTTGGAGACGAGCATAAATGAAAATGCTTACTATAATACTGTGAACATCCAAAATACACATCTTCAGTAGCAGTTCACTTCTGTTGTGTTATTTAATAGGAAGTGCATTATATGCATGCTTCCTATGTGTTGAATCACACTTGTGAATCGTTTACATGTTCCGTGTCCCATGCAGAGTCTTGTCTGTGTGTGTGACTGTGTTTCAGGCCTTAAACACACTCTCATACCAACCAAATACACCAAACACACTCGACAAAAGAGCAGAGATAATGTGTATACAGTGGGACAAGATCCTTTCGTATCATAGACCAAACTATACAAGCTGATGTGTAGAATTGTTTTGATTGTTTAGTTGATTTTTTAGCCACCTGTTACTTTTCTACCTTACTACTTTAAATGAGGTTTTTACCAAACAAAGTGCACCTTAAAGTATGCCAACATTTGTGTCGTTTGTGTTGCTTTGTAATTAACCTGAGAAACCGTACTCGGTTACTAACGTAACCTCGGTTCTCTCTAGAGAGGGAACGAGTACTGCGTAATATCTTACGCTATGGGGAAAACTCTTTTCCACGAGATATTGAAGCCAAAAATTATCCTTAATTTTTTATTAATGTAAAACGCTTTGCAGCAGCAAGCAGACCTAGGCGAGACAGCTCGCGCGCCTATTGGCTGCTCTGCGGCAATAGCAGCAGCCTATCGAGAGAGGCTCTGCGTGACGTCACGACGAATGGGGGCCTTTCGCGCCCATATCGTCACGTCCCGCCAGAAAGGGCGTGGTCTCGCCCTATATCTAGGCTCGATAGCTGCTCTTACGTCGGTTTTCATCGCCGAAGCGAACCAGAGCGTATTCCAAGCACGGCAAGATACGCAGTACTCGTTCCCTCTCTAGAGAGAACCGAGGTTACGTTAGTAACCGAGTACGTTCTCTTACGAGAGTATCTCTCGTACTGCGTAATATCTTACGCTAAGGGGAACACAATGCAACACGCCGTGCTGGTAGGAATCCAACACCAAAGTCCCAGGGGCCGAAGCCCGGGGCGCATATAGTGCATAATCACCATAAACTCACAGAGAGTGAGGGAAGAGAGGCTAGAAGCATCATTCCCTGTAAATAGCATCCGAAAGAAGCTAATCATGTGACAAATAGACCATACCGTCAGGGTCAACATTCAGCCTGAACTGGGTGGCCACAAGTGTGTCAACATTTTAATGAGCTGCTGTACCGGTCAGTGAGCAATACGCAGGTCAAACTCAGTATCCGAGCCGCACAGCGGGCAGATAGCACTGAATTTTATACCGCCAAAAGCTTAGCTTGTAAGGCGGGAACCTCCAGGTTATAGTATTTTATAAATGTAGACGGCGAGGCCCAGCCCGCGGCCATACAAATATCTTGCAGGGTAACCCCGCTAGACCATGCCCACGAGGAGGCCATGCCTCTTGTGGAGTGCGCTCTAACACCCAAAGGGCACTGTAGGCCCTTAGAAGTGTAAGCCAGCGCTATGGCACCGACTATCCATCTGGATAGGCTCTGTTTCGAAGCGGCAAGTCCCTTAGCACGGCCGCCAAACGAAACGAAAAGCTGCTCAGTCTGTCTGAAACCAGACGAGCGGGACACATAAGCCCTTAGTGCCCTGACAGGGCAAAGGAGACTCGCGTCCTTCTCCTCATTGAGAACCGGAAGGGCAGACAGGGAAATCACCTGGGCCCTGAACGGTGTGTTGAGGGATTTCGGCACGTAGCCGTGCTTCGGTTTGAGTATGACCTTTGAGTCATTAGGTCCAAACTCCATGCATGACGCGCTTACTGAGAGCGCTTGCAAGTCCCCTACGCGCTTCACTGAAGCGAGAGCCATAAGAAACGCTGTCTTGAAGACAAGTGTTTCATGTCTGACGACTGGATTGGCTCGAATGGGGCACCTTTCATGGCCTCCAAGACCGTGGAAAGGTCCCATGTCGGGACTGAAGGGGGCCTGGGAGGGTTTAGCCTCTGAGCTCCTCTAAGGAAACGCACGACTAAGTCGCTCTTTCCTAGTGACTGGCCAGACACCGGTTTTGCAAACGTTGCTATGGCCGCCACGTATACTTTGAGCGTGGAAGGGGACCTGCCCTTATCCAGTAGCTCCTGAAGGAAGGAAAGCACTTCCGTAACCCCGCAGTCTACAGGTGAAACGCCCTGCGCTTGACACCAAGCAGAGAACACAGACCACTTCGAGGAGTAGAGCCGTCTGGTAGACGGGGCTCTAGCCTGCGCGATCGTGTTTAACACTCCCTCTGGGAGGTCAGCGGGTACCCGTTGATGGCCCATGCGTGCAGGGACCACAAATCCGGGCGAGGATGCCAAATCGAGCCTTCCGCCTGAGAGAGGAGGTCTCTCCTCAACGGTAAAGGCCATGGGGCAGCGCTGGTCAGCTGCATCAGGACAGGGAACCACGACTGGTTTGTCCAGAGCGGAGCTATGAGTAGCACTGGGCATCCCTCCCTCCTGATTCGCTCCAACACCTGAGGCAGGAGTGAGACAGGGGGAAAAGCATATAGAGGGCGGCGGGGCCAAACATGGGCCAGCGCGTCCCGGCTTTTCGAGAAGAATCTCGGACAGTGAGCGTTTTCTTGGGACGCGAACAGGTCCACCTGCGCTTTGCCAAACGTTTCCCACAGCAGCTGGATCGTCTGCGGGTGCAGAAACCATTCTCCTGCTGGGACGTTGTTTCTGGACAGCCTGTCTGGCCCCACATTTAGGTGACCAGGCACATGCGCCGCTCTCAGCGAGAGCAGGTTGTGCTGAGCCCAGACCAGGAGGCGTTCCGTCAGCCTGTAAAGGTTTCGGGACCTGACGCCGCCCTGGCGATTTATGTACGCCACCACTGACATGTTGTCCGACCGGACCAATACGTGGTGGCCTATTATCTGGGGACAGAAGCGCCTTAGCGCTTTGTCGACTGCTATTAATTCCAAGCAGTTTATGTGAAGGAGCTTCTCCCGCACTGACCATAGGCCAGCTAGCGGTCTGCCCTCGAGCAGCGCTCCCCACCCCGAAGTGGAGGCGTCCGTAGACACCACCTTCACACTCGAGGGGATCCCCAGACTCACACCTGACTGATACCAGCCGGTTGCTTTCCATGGTTTCAGAGCCGAAATGCACTGAAGGTCGACCCTGAGGCGAAACAGACCTGCGGTCCACGCCCTGGGGGGAACTCGTGCTTTTAGCCATAGCTGCAGTGGGCGCATGCGGAGCAGGCCCAACTGGAGTACAGAGGCTGCTGAGGCCATGAGACCCAGCATTTTCTGAAACCTTCTGAGCGGGACTATAGAGCCGTGGCGGAAGGATTTCGCGACGTGCTGAATATTCAATCCGCGCTCTGGCGACAGGCGTGCCGTCATGGATAGCGAGTCCAACACTGTTCCCAGAAAGGAAATCCTCCGACTGGGGAGCAGTGAGCTTTTCGCCCAATTGACTGTAAGGCCCAGCTCCTCGAGGTGCTCGAGTAATGCGGCCCTGTGTTCTAAGAGCTCCGTTCGTGAACGAGCTAGAATCAGCCAATCGTCCAAGTAGTTCAAAACTCGCATGCCCCGAAGTCTCAGGGGGCGAGGGCCGCGTCCATGCACTTCGTGAACGTACGGGGTGCTAGGGACAGGCCGAACGGCAGGACTGTGTATTGATATGCCTCAAGAATCGCCTGTGATGGGACGCTATTTGTATTTGGAAATACGCGTCTTTCAGATCTATTGACATGAACCAGTCTCCTTGGCGCACTTGGGCGAGGATTTTCCTGGTCGTAAGCATTCTGAACTGGCGCTTCATGAGCGCTCTGTTCAGCTGCCTCAGATCTAGAATGGGTCTGAACCCACCATCTTTCTTCGGTACCAGAAAATATCTGCTGTATAAGCCCCCTTCGCTCTGAGCCTGAGATAAAGGTTCTATAGCCCCTTTCCTCAGTAGTTTCGCTATCTCGGCTCGAAGTAGATGAGATACTTCGCTTTTCACCGTAGTTTCGACGCGCGCCGTGTAACGGCGAGGGCGTCGAGCGAATTGTAGCGAATAGCCTCTCTTTATAGTGTTCAGCACCCACTCTGATACCCCGGGAAGCCTTGACCACGCATCCGCGCGAATAGCTAGGGGTAGAATGAAATCTGGGCTCTGGCCGCGGGAAAGCGGCGGCACGAGAGTCCGTGTGTGCTGGGAACACAGCGCCGTGTTTACAGCGTTCAAGGCGGGGGGCGCGCTGATCACAGCGGACAGCCTGACCGCGCTCAGCTCCTCTAAGGTGGGTGGCGCCGAGAGAGCGAGCGGGGCGAATCCCGTGGGATTCGGCGTGTCTGTGAGGAAATGTGGGCGCGGGACCGCGGGCACATTTGCTGCACTGAAAACACTGTCGTTTAGGGCCGACTGAATGTGTGTTGGTTTCGTTTTTACAGAAACCGAGGGACACGCAGCGTGTAGTGTAAGCGGGCATAGGGATATGGGCGCGTTCACTACATTGTTTGCACAATCGACCGGAGTCGATTTTATTTGTGCGAGCCCTGCACCGTGGCGGGCTGTGTCTGGGTGTGGGAATGGGCACTGGGACGTGGGCATTCTTACAACACTCATAACACCATCGGCCGAGGCCGGAACACCAGAAAATACACTCTTTATTGGATTTATCTGGGTAGCCGTAAAAACAGCTTTTGTGTGCAGGCAAGCGGGCTGAGACACCGGCTGCTTCACTGCAAAATACACTGGGACAGTCACAACGCATGGGACTGAACGAGCGAGAAGTTTTGGTGGAAATCCGGCCGCAGCGGGATCTGAACACCGTCGTTTTCCTAGGGCGGCTAGGAAGACTTTGAGGCCTCGGGCTTGATCTCAATCCTCGGCCGGGGCTCGCGGTGAGGGGGGCGGCGTCCGGCGGAGCGAGACCGCGGTCTCTGATCCCGGGCCTGGCGGCGCTGTGAGGCGGCGGCGGCGGCGGGCGGTGCAGGCTGGGGCTGAGAGCTGCGAGCAGGCGGCTTGGTGCGGCCTGTAGCGGAGCTCGAGCGCTTCGGCAGGAAGTGCTTCATAGCCTGAGAAGTCTTCTGCACCTCAACAAACCTGTCCGCGAAGTCTTTGACGGCCGTTCCGAAAAGGCCCTCCGGGGAAATGGGCGCGTCGAGGAACACAGAGCGCTCGGCTTCCGTCATCTCTGACAGCGTCAACCATAAGTGTCTCTCGGCAACGGCGAGAGAGGCCATGTTCCGCCCCATGGCTTGTGCAGCGGCTTTAGAAGCGCGTAGAGCGAGGTCCGTAGCGCTCCTCAGGTCCGCCACACAGATAGCGCCGGGTCCCTCCTCGTCCAGTTTGAGGAGGAGGTCTGCCTGGTAGATCTGCAGAATAGACATCGTGTGCAGCGCTGAGACTGCCTGCCCGGCTGCGGTGTAAGCGCGTCCGTGCAGCGATGATGTCACTCGACAGGCTTTGGACGGGAGCGTCGTCTGAACACGCCGTCCAGCGGAGGGCGGGCAGAGATGCGACGCGACAGCCGTCTCCACCGGAGGAATGGCGAGGTAACCTCTACTTCCCGCACCGTCGACAGCGGAGAATGCCGCGGAGGTAGAGGTACGCATCCTGGCGGAAAAGGGGGCCTTCCACGACTTTGCAACCTCCTCGTGAAGTTCCGGGAGGAAGGGCGCGGGCCTAGATTTTGACGGAGCCTCGTCTTTCCCGAGAAAGCGCCCGTCTAATCTGTTGCGCGGCGGCAGCGTGGGTGCCTCCCAATCGAGGCCGATGCTTTCCACGGCCTTGGTGAGCAGACGCATCAGCTCAGTCTCAATGCCGGCTCTCTTCCCAGAGGGTTGGCGGGAAACGTTAGCGGAGGGGAGGTCCACGGAGCTCGCCCAATCCTCGCTATCCGAAGCCAAGAGAGAACATGCCTCGGTGTTGTCGTCCAACTCGATGGCGGACGCGGCGGCGGACGGCGGCCGCTGTCCGTCCGTGAGCGACTCGAGCGAAGCCGGCGAAGCTGGCGGGCGAACCGGCGAGCTTTGGCGGGCTGGAGATAGCTCGGGCGCGCGCTGGGCGCGGCGCTTCTTGCGGCGCGGCGTCAAGGCAGGCTGGGATGCGGGCTCGGAGAACGAAGCTAGGCGAGTCCGCAGAGTCACCATAGGCAAACGCTCACAGTGATGGCATCCGCCGTCAGCGAGCGCGATGGCCGCGTGATCCTCACCCAGGCAGGACACACAGATGACATGGCGGTCCTCATCGCTGAGTGGGGCTCGGCAAGAACCACTGGAAGGCATCTTTAAAAAGACGCCGCTCTTTTAGAGGGGGTGGGAAAAAAAGGCAGCAATGCAATCACACACACACTCTAGGCAGAGGAAAGGATATAAACGCCGGAAAGCGCAGCAGGTACGGCGGCTGAAGGCGGCGAGGCCAGCGACTCCAGGCTCAATGGCACGTCCCGCTGAAGGCTACAGGTCGACGGCGCGGCTTCTCACTCTGGATCCAGCGATGCGGGAGGCTTCGCTGAAGAGATGAAAATCGACGTAAGAGCAGCTATCGAGCCTAGATATAGGGCGAGACCACGCCCTTTCTGGCGGGACGTGACGATATGGGCGCGAAAGGCCCCCATTCGTCGTGACGTCACGCAGAGCCTCTCTCGATAGGCTGCTGCTATTGCCGCAGAGCAGCCAATAGGCGCGCGAGCTGTCTCGCCTAGGTCTGCTTGCTGCTGCAAAGCGTTTTACATTAATAAAAAATTAAGGATAATTTTTGGCTTCAATATCTCGTGGAAAAGAGTTTTCCCCATAGCGTAAGATATTACGCAGTACGAGAGATACTCTCGTAAGAGAACGAATAGAATAGCAATTAACCCAACCACGTGTGGTTTGTTTTGTGAATTACGTTCAGGTCACGATGTGAAAAGTATAGGTTGAGCCGTTAACCTAGATCTCATCGATTTAATAAAAAAAAGGTCATATTGATTTATGTGTGTGTTTTCGCACGCTGTGGATCATCACTGAGGATTATTCCAATGCTTTGGTCCTCCAAGGATCTGGTTTCTCTGCTACTTGTCGAGCTGAAGCGTCATGTTTGCATCTGTCTCTACTCCATGCTTAATTCAAAATCCGTGTGTCTGATTTAAAAGCACGACTGCAGGTCCTTCATCAACACTTAAAACTTGTGAGACTGTGTCTTACCTATAAAAAGTGGAGGAAACAGTAAAGCAGGGGATGTATTGTTAAGTGTGCTTCTCTCTTCTCACTCTCTCCATAATGAAGCATTCATTATGATTATTTTATAGGCCTGAAGTTTTTAAAAACTACAAGAATGCATTACTCTGCATAATGAACAGCTGTTGTGGCAACAAGCACATACATTATGCATAAAAAATTATTTCAATTTTGATTGTAGATGCTGATTTATTGAGACAAGTCTAGCTTACTGCCGTAATGGAGTTGGGATATGCTTCTGTTGTGTTATTTCCATAATTAATAACGGGAAGCGCGTTATATGCATGCTTCGTATTTATGTCGAATCGCACTTGAGCCATAATAAATACAGGCTTGCGTTCAAGCTTAAAACCGAAGTGTGTTAATTATGCATCAGACCACAACTACGAAATAATACATATTTCACTCGTTTTAAAAGTATCCGTGTCTCTTTTTTTTTTTTTTCGCTGCGAAGTGAAATGTTCTTTTTTTTTCTGCGAAGGTGAGAAAGAAGTACGAGAAATGCAGTGTTACGACGCGGCTCTGTGGGGAAGAACTTGTCATTTGCATGAAAACTGTGAATTGAACAGGCAGTGCCAGTTGACTGTCAGGACGCCGTAATGCACTAATATGATGTTTGTGATTTCCATGAGTTGAGAGTGGAGGTGAAGTCTCCATCCGAGGTCCACGTGTAGTTTACCGTCACATGGGACGGAGCACACCAGAATTAATGATTTTGAAGACACGTCATTGATAAATAATAGATGCTGGCCCCAAGGATGGTTAGGAGCAGAGTAAAAGACTAATAAATCATTTGTGCCGCTGCTAGTTGTCACTTTGGATTATTTCTGGCTCTGTGATAAACTGCTGCACCTGCCAGCTGCTGTTTTGAGTCGGAGCGGCCAACTTTCCCCAAAACTAGTCACCCTTTCTCCAACCAGAATACCCTTCCCGTGTGATGATCCACAAGCGCTGCTCTACGCCCGGATCACACTGGAGCTGAAACTATATTCCCGGGAGAGTCTCCCAAAAGAGTTTAGTGATGAAGTGTGGCACTTTAAAAGTATATGACCTAACGGGGGTCTATTATTATTATCCCACGGGACCAGAACACTCCTGTCAGTCACTTAATTGGGTTGTGTTTATAGGTGTTCATAGGAAAAAAATGGGTTTTTAGCAGCATCTTTGAGGATAGAGACATGTGTGTGTAAAGCCCCACACTGAATATGCACAAACTTTCAGATTTTTCTGTGCTGATTATGGGGGAAATATGATTTGATTGAAATATGGTCAAATGTGTGCACAGTTCTGGTAGATGAAAGACCTTGTTTTAAAAGAAATTAGGGATTTTGATTAAAATGTCAGTGAAATTCCTATGGATTTGGTGCTTCTGTACACAGCTATTTATTTAAAATATTTAAAAAATCTAATTTATATAAACATACACACACACACACAACACACACACACACACACACACACACACACACACACACATATATATATATATATATATATATATATATATATGTATAATTAAATATATAATTTAATAAATACAATTATACAAATAAACATATTTAAATATAATATTTTAAAATGTTAATTAATATAATTAAATGTAATATTTGATATTTTATTTATTTTATATATGTTATTTGTGCACACAACACAGAGATTTATTTTAATACGGAGCTTAAATGTACATTTTTCATTTATTGCTAGAAATGTTTTTTTTTAAATGAGCGTCATGCCTTTTTCTTTTTAAATATTTACATTTATGGCTGCACTTTCTCTTGAGTTGGTCAAGCAGATCTATTGTACAGTTTTTTTTTAAATGTAAAAGATGTAAAAAATAATATTTTCTTTCTCTTTTATGAAGTTCAACTGGTAGCACGTGGCAATAACTTTACCAATATCACGAGTGTGAGTAAAATCTACATGCTAAGTCTCTTCAGACGCATAAATCTAAACGTTTCTCCCTCGTTAATCGCACGTCTTGAATAATTATTTGCACGACGGCTTGTTTTTGAGCATTGGTTACTTCTCGCCCTTGGGGGATTGACGGCGATAACAAACCCTCGAGCATCAAACCCCGAGAGTCGTCGTGGTCCTCAGGGACGTCTGAGCACGTGACGAGGAATCTTACCCTCCACGTCTCAAAAGAAAGTGATTCAAATGTTAATTAACTGTTACTTATAGCCGACGACCTCCAGCGCGTTTGCCACCTGTGCCGGAATGAGGCGAAATGGCCCTTGAAGCCTGGAAGTGTTGAGCAAACAGTCCTCGGCACAAGGTGCAATCACTGCTCGCAGAGACGCTCGCAGAAAACCCTGCGTCTGCTGTGAGCTCAATCTTATTAGGTAATGACAGAGTAGGAGGTAATCAAGTTGAGATTGTGTCTTTCTCAGAAAGAGGACAAAAGGAAGCACTGGAATGGAGGAGCTCATTCGAAGTGATGAGATGAATGTAAAAGCAAATTGAAAGCTGAACATTTTCCACGCGTGGATCTCTCTTGAAAAAAACGTCCTTCCTTTCTTCGGCCCCCCGAATTAGTTCCTTCAGAACCTGTTAAGGGTTGAAAGGAAATAATATGTTGTGAATTGTCTTCTCTCTGAACTGATTAAGTCAATGCTTATAATCATAGCTCCTTAAAAAACATGTCTAGTGTCAACCAATCTCGCCCTTTTTTTTATGAACATATAAATTACACTGATTAACACTGTTGAGCACTGGTATGTATTTTCACTTTTATTTCAATACAACAGATTGCATATTGTAGCGATGTGAAAATGTTACGAGGTGTAAAAATGTCTTTTTAATTCTGTTCGGCAACAACACGTTGCCATTGTTAACGTTCAGAGACGTGTCAGGACGTCCATATTTTGTCACACATTGAAATGAAACCAGAGACGGTGTGCTTGGCAAGCAGCCCATCAGTGTTTACCACGCCGCCAGAACTGCAGCGCACGCTTGTGTGTCATCGCTTCGCTTTGTTTCCTTCCAGAGAAAAACTTGCGCCCGTTTACCAGATGCCAGAACTGAAAAAAAGTCCGGTTAGGTGCTGGTTTAACTGGTGGACTGGCATGATCATGTTGAGGATGATTTAGGATGGTTAGTGTAATCATAATCATTTTGGCCGTTTTAAAATATTTTCTTAACATGCAGATACAGACATTTAAAGGCACGTGATCTTTCAGAAATCATTCTAATATGCTTCTCGAGAAACATTTATGTTTATTATCAATGTTGAAAACAACTTTTTTGTGGAAACTATACCATTAAAACATGTATGGTAAGATTAAAAAAAAAGAGAGTTTAATACGTTTATTTAGCAAGGATGCATTAAATTGATCAAAAGTAACATTATAAATGTCTTCACTATTGAATAAATACTGTTCATTGGACTTTCTATTTATCAGAGAATCCTGGAAAAAGTACATAATTTCCACAAAAATGTTAAAGGATTAGTTCACTTTTAAAAAAACTTTTGCTGATAATTTACTCACCCCCATGCCATCCAAGATGTTCATGTCTTTCTTTCTTCAGTCGAAAAGAAATGAAGGTTTTTGATGAAACCATTCCAGGATTTTTCTCCATATAATGGACTTCAATGGGACCCAAACGGTTCAAGGTCCAAATGACAGTTTCAGTGCAGCTTCAAAGGGCTTTAAACGACACCAGACGATGAATAAGGGTCTTATCTAGCCAAACCATCGCTCATTTAAAAAAAATAATAAAAAAAATAAGTTTTATAAGCACAAATGCTCGCCTTGCTCTGTTCTGTGATGCACGTTCGTGACTCTCCTGTTCGAACTCGTTCATCAAAATGAACAAATCTTTTTTCGAGTCATTTCGTTCATTCAACGAACGAAATGACTCGAAAAAAGATTCGTTCATTTTGAATGAGTCTTTTATCGAGTCATTTCGTCCATTCAACGAACGAAATGACCTAATAGGTGGTTTGCACTCACGTGATTGTGTTGACGCGCGAAATTCAGATGGAGGGCAGGAAGTGAAGAACGCAATGGACGAGATGGAGAAAAGTCCATACTGTACTACTTTAGACGCTATTACAAGAGAAATATATAAACAAAAAATCGAAACATATGTTGGACGTGATCCTTACGTTATGAAGAGGACAGATTTTCAACTGAATTGAGAGATTTGCCTGCCATAGAGGCGGTAGATATCAGCAACTACCTCGTCTTACAGACATACTTTGACTTTACAAAGTTCGGAAACTGGTAGCTACGTTACACAAACAGCCACATAAGTGTATTTAAACACCTGAATAATGTAATTATAAGCCATAAATAATGTATTAACTCACATTTGACGAAGTGATCACTGCACACACACACGGGCATTTTCCCGTTCGGCTCCTCCCGACCGCAGACGTAGGTTTGCAAGGCATTTTTCCCGGTGTTTTTCTGTCAATTTCTTGTATTTCCCCCCTTATGAACAACAACTTTTGGCACACGATAAAAACTCCTCGTGGTTTGATCGATTTGAGCAACCATAAACGACGCAAAACATAGGCATTTTGAGTTTGTTATAGTGCTTCCTAAATATAGAAAATCACTTCCTGCCCTCCATCTGCATTTCGCGCCATGGCAACGCAGTGGCGTGACGTCATATGAAAACAAGCTATTACCTCAAAAAGATTTGTTCATTTAGATGAACGAGTTCGAACAGGAGAGTCACGAACGCGCATCACTAGAACAGAGCAAGGCGAGCATTTGTGCTAATAAAACTTAAACTTTTTTATTTATTTTTGAAATGAGCGATGGTTTGGCTAGATAAGACCCTTATTCATCGTCTGGTGTCGTTTAAAGCCCCTTTGAAGCTGCACTGAAACTGTCATTTGGACCTTGAACCGTTTGGGTCCCATTGAAGTCCATTATATGGAGAAAAATTCTGGAATGTTTTCATCAAAATCCTTAATTTCTTTTCGACTGAAGAAAGAAAGACATGGACATCTTGGATGACATGGGGGTGAGTAAATTATCAGCAAACGTTTTTTTAAAAGTGAACTAATCCTTTAAGCGGCAAAAACTGTTTTTAACATTGATGATAAATATTAGGCATCAGAAATGTTTCTTGAGCAGCGAATGATTTCTGAAGGATCATGTGACACTGAAGACTGGAGTAATGATGTTAAAAACTCAGCTTTGATCACAGGAATAAATTACAATTTACTATATATTCACATAGAAAACAGACATTTTAAATTTTAATAATATTTCACAATTTTACTGCTTTTACTGTATAGGTTTGATGAAATAAATGAAGCCTTGGTAAGCAGAATAAAAAACATATTTTTTTTACAATTACTCTTCTTGTAATTGTAATTATTTTCAAATGTTAAAAAAAATGATATATATATTTAACAAATTCATGTATATATAAAACCCTTCTGTGTGTGCAGTGCCGCTGTGTCCAGGCCTGTGTTCAGTTGTTCATAAGCAGAGCTGCATTAATTGGAGGTGTCACAGCCTTCACCGCAGCTTTCACGCTTCACTCCCCGTCTAATGTAAATTAGAGGCTACACAAGTTATCCATTTGAGATATCGAGCTGGTATAGAGATAAAGCCGTGCACTTACTCTCCGCAGGAGCCCGGGGACCACGCTCCGTTTATCTGTCGCCTGCATTACTGCACACACACACACTCGCTGCAGGTGCCATCAAATATTCAGCGCTAACCTCCTTTCCTTTACTGACCAAACCAAAGTGGTCACTTGGGCCCTGAGGAGAGGAGAGGCCAGGAGTTTCTTCTCCTCCATTCTCCTTTATTCCAAACAAAAACAGAGCGTGCTCGTATGGAGCTGGCCTTTTTTCGGGAACGCTATATGATGTTTTTTAGCTCACGAGAGTTCCTTGCTAATTGCCATGCTTCCATCCAAAGATGTGAATATTGCAAATAAATTAAAAAATCGCAAATAAGGCACTGTTTTCATCCCATGTCTTCAGGATAAGAAACGGCATTTCCTTGGAAATTGTAAAAAAAATTGAAGTTGCTACAATTCACCTTTGGCTAAGCCGCACCCTAGAATGTAGATTGACCAATCACAGCGCAGCCAAGAACGAGCTCCCACAGAGGTCCGACACTTTTTCACAGCGCTCCATTGACTTTAACACAGGCGTCTCATATTTTTGGTCTCGGCAGGCTATTACCGTCGTAGTTTTATCAAAAATATGGTTAAACGTTGTGCCTGGGTCATTTATAACACAGATACGCGTTTCCCAGAGAGGTTGGCAGGGGATGTCCGTTTTTCCCTTCCCAAAAATGAAGTAAAATCTGCATACCGGTTGTTGATACGCTAGCACACGCTGCTAATAAATACAACGTTATACTCGCGTAGTCCGTTTGCTTTGTAATAACGATTATAGAAGTGAGACCTACCCAACAGTGTTGCTCCCTGATATTGTTAGTCCCAGCCTCTGTCTCCATTAGTAGGAAATGCGGTGGGTCATTTTTTGACTCTGACCGGTAACATTATTCTTTTGCCTCTATTTGGATGCCTTGTTGTTGCTTGCGTTTCACCTGTATGTCATAACTATAGCCTTCGAACGCATATTGCAGCCCCTTTTGCCTACTTCTATCGGACACTTTATTTGCTGCTTTATAAAAGTTTGATAAAATGTCAGCAGGACGAGCCGTCACAGCATAAGCCATGTTGATACCAAACCAGAGACAGATGAAGTTTGACGGACGTAGCAACAGTAACTAAGGGGGGCGGAGCTTAGCCAAAGATGAATTGAGCTGTTTATTCGTAAATAACTTGAAGTAACTAAGAAATGCTATAAACACTGTCATGTTGTGTTCGGATGCTGGTGTTTGTGAACGCGATCGGTGTGTGACGCTTTCTGAATGAATTACACCCAAATGTTGTGATTACACATCTTCTGAAAGAGTACTGGATCTCCTGATCAAAACACAGGCAGAAACCAAGAAAAGAAGCAGAAACAAACGATAGCATATGTAAAATAACGCAATCATCAACAATAAACGGCGTATAAATCATATAAATGTATGGGTGATGGACTCGATCTACTCTATCCGTGTTTTGATTATCGTTCTGAATCCAATCCAGCAAAGGCTTTGGCAAAAACGTGGTTTTCTAAAATAAAAAGACTTTGACTTCGGCGTTTCAGAATGATTAAAACAACATTTGGTATTCTGTGATGCGATTGGTCCGTTGATTAGTCCAGTTATCCAATCACAGCCTCTGTTGTTGTTTTTTGTTGTTGTTTTGTGTGTTTAGTATGGTAAATGTGTTTCTATCATAGTTTATGCGCATGTCTTATCTGATTAAAAAAAGCGTTTTTCATGCTATATACTAAAATGTATGTAAAAAAAGAGTGGATGGAAATGGCTACTGTCGCCTTTGTCTTTTTTTAGTTGTGGTTGGAAAGATATTAATATTCAGTGAAATTGTCGACACCATTAGATGTGAACGAAACTTGAACTGAATAATGTCTATTGTCTTCTGTAGAGCTGCTTCAACTCGTTTCATAATTGATGAACTTTACACAATTATTGAACTGAACTGAATCAACACTGAACTGAATCAACACTGAACTGAATCAACACTGAACTGAATCAACACTGAACTGAATTGAGCTGAATATCTCATATTTGAGTCTCAATTTGCAAATTTTCCTGTTCATCACTGTAAAGCTGCTTGGAAACAGTCTGTATTGTATAAAGCACTATAGAAATAAACGTGACTTCCTTTTTTCTGCTGACAACACAGTACATTTAGTCCAAAATTTCAATAGTTTTACCTTTTTTTTTTACCTGTTTTACGTCTACATGAATCCATACACATTTGAAAAGCTTTTTGATTTCAAAACGCTCTCCGTCCTCTAGCGTTTCCCAAAAGTTTCTCATCCACACTGAAACATCGGAAAACGCTAAATTCCCTTTACTGCGCACGCGTAAAACTTCATTTAATGTCACTGAGATGATACAGACAGAATAGACAAAGTTCTCATGCTATTCTTCTGGCAGGATGATTTTATTTATCAGAATATCTCAGCATTCACTGATGCGTCAGGTCACACTCACTCAACATCTTGTTTGGTCTAAAAGCAAATGCGAGTGAATTTTCAGTCATCTTTGCAGGACTGTGATATGAAGAGTGTGCAAAATAACACATTTTATCAACAGTGTAAAAGTGACTATCACATAACAGGCACAATAGGGGTATAAACAGATGTCTATCGGTTCATATGTGTCACATGACTCAAACGTCATCGTTTTCAATTCCTGTTTTAAATTCCTGTTTTCACAGTCAGAAAACGGCGTTTTCATATATAATGATCCTGCCACATATCCACACGTTTTCAAAAAGCTCAATTTTCTCAGGATGAAAACGACGTCTCTGTGTGGACAAAGCAGAACAGAGGAAAAATGTTTTCTAACAAAATCGTTTTAGTGCGGACGAGACCTTCAGTGCTTTTTCAAAACCGCCAGCATTTTTGATCATTTTCACAATTTCATGGCCCCCAGAAAATTTTGTTGTGTTAATATCTGAACATGCAATGTATCAAAAGAAAGAACAGAGCCTCTGCTTTAAAAATATATATATATCCTCTACATCTCACACATCATCAAGGCCTTAGTTCAGTGCTTTTAACTCTTTCCCCGCCAGCGTTTTTAAAAACCGCCAGCATTTTTGATCATTTTCACAAAAAATGTAATGGCCCCCAGAAAATTCTGTTTTGTGAAAATATGAACAATATATCAAAAGAAAGAACAGAGCCTCTGCTTTAAAAAAAAAAAAAACAAGCAAAAAGCTGAGAAAAACACATTTGTGTCAAAGATTAAGTCTGGATGGGATTCAGAACGATAATCAAAACACGGATAGAGTAGATCGAGTCCAACACCCATACATTTATATGATTTGTATGCCGTTTAATGTTGATGACAGCGTTATTTTACATTATGCTATCGCTTGTTTCTGCTTCTGTTCTTGGTTTCTGCCTGTGTTTTGATCAGGAGATCCAGTACTCTTTCAGAAGATGTGTAATATCGCCCTCTATCGCATAACGGCTGAAAACACGGAAAGCCGGAAAATTCCTTCAGTGGCGGGGAAAGAGTTAAATGTTTTCTTATGTTATCATCAGAGAGCTCAGTTCACACATCATCAAGGCCTTAGTTCAGTGCTTTTAACTCTTTCCCCGCCAGCATTTTTGATCATTTTCATAAGCATCTGCTTAAATATGCTATCTCTTGTTTCTGCTTCTTTTTCGCCTGTGTTTAAATGTGGAGATGCTGTACTCTTTCAGAAGATGCGTAACAGCGCCCTCTACTGTATAACACTGAAAACACGGCAAGCCGGAAAACTCAATGGCAGGGAAAGAGTTAAATGTTATCATTATAGAGCTGATCTATCCGCACGACAGCGCCTCCATCGGCACCACAGACACACACACACACACACACACACACACACACACACACACACACACACACAGGAGTGACAGCAGGCCGACGTACTTCTGCTCGGTGACACGTGCCTAATCTGATAACGAATGGGGACAGGTTGTGTTCCCGTACCTGGCAAGTACTTCCCAACCTGCGTGCGTGGATTTCCTCGGATAAGAGCCGCGTTGGCAACCGCTGGGATCCTCTGAAGAATAGTTATAGGGTGATTAATCATTGTTTAGGCGCGGAGTGTGTGGGAAGAATGGGAAAGCGGCGTTTCACACCTCTGAGGCAATTAATCCCTGTGATCTCCACCAGGTTTGTCTTGTAGATAAGTCAGGGTACAAAACTGTTCCTAATTTATCAACCCACTCATGCCATCCGGCATAAAACACACAATTTATTTCCAATCATTTATAGTCAAATTTTAAAAAGAGTGACTTTGCCACATCCAAGTGTGCCTTATATTAGCTTCATATAAACTAAGTACCCGAGATTACAATGGGAATCTTGTTTTATTGTGCACATCTGGTCGAGTCACAATGCATTTTCTCATTTGCAAGCTAAATTTTGGAGTGAATGTGGCATAAATCATTTTACTAATAAGAAGCATAAGTGACATGAAGTCATCTCGGAACAAAGGAAGAACATATGGCCTTAAAATCATAACCTATACGTGAGGAACTTCTTCTCAGTGCTGGAGAATATTTCTATTGATCTAATAATCCTGAAAAAATGTCAAAAAAACGAGCAGCAGCACAACTGTGTTCAACACTGATAATAATCAGAAATCTTAGCAAATCTTCATATTATTCTGATTTCTAAAGGATCATGTGACACTGAAGACTGGAGTAATGATGCTGAAAATCACAGGAATAAATTACATTTTATAATAAATTCACTTAGAAAGGAGCTGATTTAAATCGCAAAAATATTTCTCAATTTAAACGAATCTTTTCTTTGTTAGGAAAACGTCTACGAGTAACGGCGTATCTCATTTGCCTCGGTTTTAAACGAGGAAATTCTCCTTGACTGTCGATTAAACGGCACGTATCACATCAACGCTTAAACTCAGACATTATAAGATCACAAAGCCTATTCTTGGAGAAGGCATCAGCTCTTCCAACGATATAGTGATGGATGGACTAAAAATGACACCATGAATTTCTTTATTATGAGCGCGCTTGTGCTTGTGGATTCCAAATCATATTTGCCTCCTGAAATAAAGGGGGGGTTCGGTGCGCGTGCCAATAATAGTAAAATGCTTCGAGTTTTAATTGCATCATTACGTCCCCAATATCAGCAGCTCGCCTGCCAATATCAATATTGCCAAGGCATGGGTGGAATATAGATGGCCCAGGGTGAGCGTGGGTATCCTCCGAGTGCCAGCTTCAGCTCTCTGCCCGCTGAGAACAGGAAAGCAAGTAGGCCGAAGATCAGCTCGTCTTTCTATTGTCCCTCTGTATCCCTTCATCACTGATGCAGCTCGCTGTTCATCACAGACGCCGGCTGCGGTTACAACACAGAGGAATAGAAGCGTCCGGTGGGAAACATCAGGTTACGTGTGTGTGTGTGTGTGTGTGTGTGTGTGTGTGTGATCGGTAGCTTTAGGGTTAGTGTGTGTGTGTGTGTCTGTGTGTGTGTGTGTGTGTGTGTGGGTAGGTTTAGGGTTAGTGTGTTTGTGATGGGCAGGTTAGGGTGTGTGTGTGTGTGTGTGTGTGTGTGTGTGTGTGTGTGTGTGTGTGTGTGTGTGTGTGTGTGTGTGTGTGTGTGTGTGTGTGTGTGTGTGTGATGGGTAGGTTTAGGGTTAGTGTGTTTGTGATGGGCAGGGTGTGTGTGTGTGTGTGTGTGATGGGTAGGTTTAGGGTTAGTGTGTTTGTGATGGGCAGGTTAGGGTGTGTGTGTGTGTGTGTGTGTGTGTGTGTTGTGTGATGGGTAGGTTTAGGGTTAGTGTGTTTGTGATGGGCAGGTTAGGGTGTGTGTGTGTGTGTGTGTGTGTGATGGGTAGGTTTAGGGTTAGTGTGTTTGTGATGGGCAGGGTGTGTGTGTGTGTGTGTGTGTGTGTGTGTGTGTGTGTGTGTGTGTGTGTGTGTGTGTGTGTGTGTGTGTGTGTGTGTGTGTGTGTGTGTGTGTGTGTGTGTGTGTGTGTGTGTGTGTGTGTGTGTGTGTGTGTGTGTGATGGGTAGGTTTAGGGTTAGTGTGTTTGTGATGGTCAGGTTAGGGTGTGTGTGTGTGTGTGTGTGTGTGTGTGTGTGTGTGTGTGTGTGTGTGTGTCCGCTGGTGTACAGTAGTTGTAGACAGAAACTCAAACAGAAGAAGAGATCATGAGTGCAGAAGATCTGATCCCATGTTCCTTTCAGCGGAAATGGAGACAGATGCATTCTGGGATTGCATAGCAGATCCACACTGAACACGACAGGCCAGGACAAACTCAGTGACAGCTTCAGTCACGAAGTATTTTAAATATTCAAGATAAAACATATAATAATAATAATGTATAATGATAATATAAATATGTTGTAATGTTGATTGTTTACTGGTTTTGTTCCTCAGGATTAACCACTGGTGCAGAAAAACAAAACAAAACGTCGTGGACAAGTTCAGAGGAAGACTTCGGTCAAAAGTGAGTTTCCCAACACACACACACATCAATGTGTGTGTGTCACATTGTTTCATGTTTTTTTGACAAACGCTTTTTATCAACAACAGAAAAAGATATTCCCGTTAAAAGGCACAAAACACTCCAGTTTATGAATATAAACGCTTGTATCCACACACACACACACACACACACACACACACACACACACACACACACACACACACACACACACACACACACACACACACACACACACACACACACACACACACACACACACACACACACACACACACACACACACACTCTCACACACACACACACACACACTCCACACACACACACACACACACACACACACACACACACACACACACACACTCTTGATGAAGAGGCTAAAAGCCGAACACAGAATAAAAGACATCTGTCTGGAGACGCGCGTGTTGACTGATGCGCTAACACACACTTCTTTAACTTCTTTGTTCTTTCCCGCTGTATTGGAGGCTCTGTCACTCTTAATTAAAATGTTGTTTACATATTAATTCCATTTTAAACAGTCATATAGTTTTGATGATAACAGATGGCACGGTGAGATAATGGAGGGGTTAGTGTGGAGAGAGATTGCACATGATTAGCGAGGCCCAGTCTATATAAATTGCGTTATTGCGGCCAAGCTGAACTTTCCCAGACTGAGAGCGTTTCTTTCTCTCTCTCTCTCTCTCTCTCTCTCTCTCTCTTCTCTCTCTCTCTCTCTCTCTCTCTCTCTCTCTCTCTCTCTCTCTCTCTCCTCTCTCTCTCTCTCTCTCTCTCTCTCTCTCTCTCTCTCTCTCTCTCTCTCTCTCCTCTCTCTCTCTCTCTCTCTTCTCTCTCTCTCTCTCTCTCTCTCCACGCTCACACACACATCTCCTGGTTTCAGGAGAAGCGCTCTCGGATGAAGTGTTTTCTCGCTCGAGTTATGAAGGAAAGGGGTCAGCGATATTGTGATTGAATGTTTGCCACGCCGGAATGATTCCTGAACATGGCTAGTTAACTCGCCGTGTTGCATCGCTCATTTAAAAGCATTGATTTATGTTTATGTTTGTAAGAGATCGTCTTTGTCTTTTTTATGTTCCCCCTGATTTGTTTGATTGGTCGTGGTTTTAGCTTTTGTCTTCTATTGTTCGTGTTTGAGATAACAAGCTAAAGCTTCCTCTGAACGCTCACTTTCTGTCGGACGTTTCTGGAGAATTAGGGATGTGATGGTTCAGTGTAATCTGGGAAACATCACGGACGACAGGGAGTCTCAGACTTTACTTTCTGTAACACTGATATATCAGTTTCACCAACTAATGAGCACTTTTGTTATTATTAAAACTAATAATTTTCACAACACTCGCACTAGTTTGATTTTTATACTTATCATTATTTTATTCCACACCATCATTCTAAAATTATTAATATTAATAAAATTATTCAAATTACAAAATTTGTGCATATAATATATATATATATTGTATGTATGTGTTGTTTTGTAATGTGTATGTGGTGTATAAGTATGTGTATATAAATATAAATATTACATTTATTATAATGTATAAATATAATATAGTATAATAAACAATAATTAATATTATATTAATAATTACAATAATAATTATACTATATAATAATTATTATTTTAAAATGTATTGTGGAAGCTATTTATATTTATATAAATTACATATATTTTATTTATTATAATTGAATAATACATATAATATACATTATACATGTATAATATTATAAATATATAATAATAATTTATATGATATATCATTTATACATTATATAAATGTAATATATTATAATATATGTATTATAAATGTGTGTGTATATATATATATATATATATATATATTTTATATATATTATTATATATTATTATATATATATTATTATTTATATATATATTTATTATTCATTATAATAAATAATATATATAAGTATATAAATATTTTTTTTTAATTGTTTTGTTTAATGTGTATAGATATTTTTGGTAAATTAAAATGGTTAAGACATTTAAATAATGAAAGTCTTGTAAAAAGTTTCAATAAAACCTTCATATAACAGTAAGTGTAAAGATGTAATCTGTTAGGACATAAATCTGCCTTCAGTCACAGAACACGTGTGTGTGTGTGTCGCTTGTGATTGTCAGCAGTAGTTTAAGAAATGCTGTGACCTTCACTGTCTCAGGTTAGTGTGTGTGTGAGCCTGTGATTTCCCTGTGTTGTTGTTGTGTCTCTGGATGATAGTATATGATAGATGGAGTGGATCCAGGACATCTCGATCGACAGCTGTTGATTGCTCTGGAAATCGAGAAAAGCTTCCAGAGCAGAACAATGAGCTCATTGCTCTCGCAGTTCAGCCGCCAACAGCTCTGCAGAGCAGCACTTCATGCATTTCAACACTGACATCAACACACAACAGCACAACAGCCTCCACAAACGTGCTGGCTCGCACCTGTGATTTTAGGATACATCGTTTTAGGTTTCCTTACCATGGTAAAATCACTGTAACACATGGCCATGAGGATATTGAGTTAAATATACAGTTTAAAATAAATCCTTATAATTATCTGTGCATGCTTATGCAATCATGATGCATATTATCATTATTTGGCTGTATAATTTATAACATCATTTTAATAAAATAATAAATTTTAATAAAAAATCAATATATCACATTAATTATAAAAATTTTATATAATGTATTGTACTATATATATATATAATATATATATATAATATATATAATATATATATATATATATATATATATATAACATCAAAATAGTAACAAAGACAATAATATTACACAAGCGATATCGCTTAATATTTAAGTTTAGACATTTTTTCATAATAAAAATCGCGTAATCTATAAAGTTTTAAATATATTTGTGCAATTTTATTCTTTTGTTACGTCGACGATTATAAAATAAGTTATTTCCTTCATATGATAAAATAATATGAATACATTATAATTAAAGATACATTTCTATTAACTTAATTATAACATTAACATTTCAATTCAAAACTACATGTTATATATATTAATAATAATGTTGACAAAAATAGATGTTATTAATTTACTATTCTAGGTAAAATCATGTATTTACATATGTTAACCGTGGCGACTTCTCATACACTTGTACTCAGTAATACGTTGTAACCTGGGTGATTCCAGTTGCGCATTCCATTCGATAATAGCGGCTGATTACTTCACAATTAAACTTTGAGTCCGATTCTGTTCGTTTTCATGATCCATTAATTAGAATAGAGACATGGTTGAGACAAAATGTGGATTTTTTAACAAAAATTAGCATCTTGAGAGATCTATCAGGTCTAATTAAGGCAAATTAGTATTCCATTGGATCATCAGCTTATGCTAATTCAAAAACAAGTTTGCAATCTGTTTATGTTCTTATTAAAAAGAAAACTTTATCCTGCATGGCACTCGTACTTGACCTGGGCCTCTTTATGAATTCCATTCGTGCATGAGTTAAATGTTAAAAAAATTCATTGCTCCAAGCAGTAGGCTTAAAGGCCGTGGCTACAGTTTGCTAGTGAAGCAATTAAGTATCCATAACCTTGAGACCGGAATGTCAGCTCATGTTGCACTGCTCATAACTGCCGTACGTAACTGGCATCACTAGACAAGAGAACATTATTCTTTAAAATCGGAATGCATGTAAACGATTAATTTACACGATATCTTTTACTACAAGTAGCACATCTAAAAATGTATAGAATCTCTGTTTGTAGAATAATCCCTACTGCCTTCTGATAGGTTGCACTGTTAGAAGCGTGCGGTCTGATTATGAAGGTTAAAAATAGATGACACCGGATTGTGTGTTTGGAATAAATTACCCAATAGCCGGTGTTCTGTTTGTAATGCCAGGCACAACAACGAAATAACATGAAATTGATTTGAATCTCCATCTTGGTTTAAAAAGGCCATTCGAAGTAACTTATATTTACATGAAGTATTATGACTTTGATGACATTTTTTTTGAACATAAGGCGACTTGAGCGTTGAAAATGTGTTTCTGAGACGATGCGCAGTGTGATGAATTTATTATCTTGCTTCAAGAGAAAAATCATGAGAGAGCAACTTGTTCAATTAATAAACAGTTTGTTTGATGACAAATCGCTAAGATGAAATTGGCCTTCCTTTCTGTCATGGCGTTTTTTTTTTTTTTTTTTTTAACGATATTCGACTTTTGCTCCTCGATTGTCAAATGGCATTTTTGGCAGAAATGCACATCCCTATGCGAGGTGAACTATTCTCAAAGACTTACTTTTAGTCATTATTTGGGTAGCACACATATTATAAATGCCTTCGGAGAATTCAAATGAGCCATTTTAATCTAGATTAATCTAGATTAATTTTAAAATTAATCTAGATTAATCTAGATTAAAAAAATTAATCTATGCCCACCTCTAATATATATATATATATATATATATATATATATATATATATATATATATATATATATATATATATATATATATATATCACAAAAGTAGGAACAAAGACAAAAAAGTATTTCACACAACAAAATATTAATATTTATATAATTTTACACAATTTTTATATATATATAATTTCACTATTTATTACAATTATTATAAATATATTTGTGTGCGAAATATTTATGCTTTTGTGACGCACATTTTTATAAAAATAATAAATGTTATTTTCTCTTCATTTATTTTTTTGTATAATAATATTAATTATGAATAACATTATGATTAAATGTATACATTTCTATTTAACTTTAAATTATTATAAACATTTATACATTTCATTAATTCTATAAACTATCATTGTTTATAATTATATTAATTAATAATGTTAGAAAAAAATAGATTTTATTTTAATTTGACTATTTATTTAAATGATCATGCATATATTCATATAAGTGTAAACCGTGTCCTCGTGACACACCGGTGACCCTCAGTAAGACGTGTGTACCTGGGCGTGTGTGTGTGTGTCAGTTCATCAGAGTAAATCAGCGTCTCGATACTTCAGCACTTTTAAACGGGGCCTGTACTTGTTTGCTGTTTTTTTTATGAATCCATTATGATTAGAAATTAGAGACAGTGGGGTTGGGAGAAGAAATGGTGGATTGTTTTTAACAAAAATTAGCATTCTGTGAGAGATCTATCCCCAGGCTTAATTAAGGCAAATTCAGTATTCCAGTTCATCATCAGCTTTATGTAATGTTAAAAAACAAGTTCTGCTTATTGGCATCTGTTTATTTCTTATTAAAAAAGAAAACATTATACCGGGTGATTTGGCACCTTCGTAGCTTGTGCCTGGGCCTCATATTATGGGAATTCTCGGTTTGTGCGATGATTAAATGCTTAATAAAAAATTCATTGCTGTCGCCAACATCTGCATTGTAGCTCTAACGGCTCACTGGAGTGTGTGTGGCTTGTAAAGTTTCCAAACGCGCGTCGAGAACCCTGGAAAGTTCAGCGCCGAGTTTGCCTCGCTCATTACGCCGATACTCCTGCGCCTGCGATTAGACAAAGAACATCTTTAATTGCTTTAAAATCGGAATGCATGATAAGAACGGATTAATTTGATTTTTCTGTTTCTACAAGTAGCAGATGGTTTATGTCTTAGGAATGCTCATGTTGTAAAATGAGATCCCAGCTCGCCTCTGATTGGTCACTGTTAATGAAGCGTGCTGTGCTGATTATTGATTTAGAAAATGAGGATGACACCGGGATTGTGTGTGTTGTGGTAATAAATTAAAAAGCAGGGTGCTTCTTGTTTAACGGCCGCCAACGTAACTTAAATAACATGAAATATGTTTGATTCTCCAGTCAGGTGGTCTCTGGCCCATCGAAGTAATTTATTATTTATTGGGAGTTTGTATGATTTTGCTAGACGCTGCTAACAAGCAGATGGTCGACTTGACTTATTTGTGTTTTGTGTTTCTGAATGACCGATCAGGTGCATGATGGGAAATTCAATGAGCTGCTTGTCAGAGGAGAAACAATTCATTGGAGAGAGCCCACCAAAGCTGTGTGTGTGTGTGTGTGTGTGTGTGTGTGTGTGTGTGTGTGTGTGTGTGTGTGTGTGTGTGTGTGTGTGTGTGTGTGTGTGTGTGTGTGTGTGTGTGTGTGTGTGTGTGTGTGTGTGTGTGTGGTTTGTGTGTGTGTGTGTGTGCTCAGCTTTGTTAAAATCTCTCTCTCTCTCTCTCCTCTCTCTCTCTCTCTCTCTCTCTCTCTCTCTCTCTCTCGCTCTCTCTCTCGCTCTCTCTCTCGCTCTCTCTGTGTCTGTCAGTCTCTCTCGACCCCCTCCCTCTCTCTCTATCTATCTTGTATTATTATTGGCTGTGGCACAAGCATCTGTTTCGGAGTGGCGTTCCTCTCTGCATTAATAACTTTCCGCTGATGATCAGCACACAGAAGTGCGGTCCAGTGATGGAGGTAATGTAGTAATACTGAATGTCTCTCTCTCTCGAGGCCTGTGTCTCTCTCTCCTGAGGCCTGCGTGTCTCTCTCTCCTGAGGCCTGCGTGTCTCTCTCTCGAGGCCTGCGTGTCTCTCTCTCGAGGCCTGTGTCTCTCTCTCCTGAGGCCTGCGTGTCTCTCTCTCGAGGCCTGTGTGTCTCTCTCTCGAGGCCTGCGTGTCTCTCTCTCGAGGCCTGCGTGTCTCTCTCTTTCGAGGCCTGTGTGTCTCTCTCGAGGCATGTGTCTCTCTCTCTCGAGGCCTGTGTCTCTCTCGAGGCCTGTGTCTCTCTCTGTCCAGGGCCTGTCTGTCTCTCTCTCTCGAAGCCTGTCTCTCTCTCGAGGCCTGTGTGTCCTCCTCTCGAGGCCTGTGTGTCTCTCTCTCGAGGCCTGTGTGTCTCTCTCTCGAGGCCTGTGTGTCTCTCTCTCGAGGCCTGTCTGTCTCTCTCTCGAGGCCTGTCTGTCTCTCTCTTGAGGCCTGTCTGTCTCTCGAGGCCTGTCTGTCTCTCGAGGCCTGTCTGTGTGTGTCTCTCGAGGCCTGTGTGTCTCTCTCTCGAGGCCTGTGTGTGTCTCTCTCTCGAGGCCTGTGTGTCTCTCTCTCGAGGCCTGTGTGTCTCTCTCGAGGCCTGTGTGTCTCTCGAGGCCTGTGTGTCTCTCTCGAGGCCTGTGTGTCTCTCTCGAGGCCTGTGTCTCTCTCGAGGCCTGTGTGTGTCTCTCGAGGCCTGTGTGTCTCTCTCTCGAGGCCTGTGTGTCTCTCTCGAGGCCTGTGTGTCTCTCGAGGCCTGTGTGTCTCTCTCGAGGCCTGTGTCTCTCTCGAGGCCTGTGTCTCTCTCGAGGCCTGTGTGTCTCTCTCGAGGCCTGTGTGTCTCTCTTGAGGCCTGTGTCTCTCTCGAGGCCTGTGTGTCTCTCTCGAGGCCTGTGTGTCTCTCTCGAGGCCTGTGTGTCTCTCTCGAGGCCTGTGTGTCTCTCTCTCGAGGCCTGTGTGTCTCTCTCGAGGCCTGTGTGTCTCTCTCGAGGCCTGTGTGTCTCTCTCGAGGCCTGTGTGTCTCTCTCGAGGCCTGTGTGTCTCTCTCGAGGCCTGTGTGTCTCTCTCGAGGCCTGTGTGTCTCTCTCGAGGCATGTGTCTCTCTCTCTCTCTCTCTCTCGAGGCCTGTGTCTCTCTCAAGGCCCGTGTCTCTCTCTCTCCAGGGCCTGTCTGTCTCTCTCTCTCGAAGCCTGTGTCTCTCTTTCTCGAGGCCTGTGTGTCTCTCTCTCGAGGCCTGTCTGTCTCTCTCTCGAGGCCTGTCTGTCTCTCTCTTGAGGCCTGTCTGTCTCTCGAGGCCTGTCTGTCTCTCAAGGCCTGTCTGTGTGTGTCTCTCGAGGCCTGTGTGTCTCTCTCTCCTGAGGCCTGTGTGTCTCTCTCGAGGCCTGTGTGTCTCTCTCTCGAGGCCTGTGTGTCTCTCTCTCGAGGCCTGTGTGTCTCTCTCTCAAGGCCTGTGTGTCTCTCTCTCGAGGCCTGTCTGTCTCTCTCTCGAGGCCTGTGTGTCTCTCTCTCGAGGCCTTTGTGTCGTGTGTCTCTCTCTCAAGGCCTGTGTGTCTCTCTCTCGAGGCCTGTGTGTCTCTCTCGAGGCCTGTGTGTCTCTTTCTCGAGACCTGTTTTGCTGTCTCTCCTGAGGACCATCTTATACCCGTTCCACTGATTTAAACGCTAATATATCTCAGGGCCAGCACACGTATTGCCTTGACGTAAGCGATCACAAACATAAGGTGCGCAAACAATGCAATGATTTATCTGTGCATATCATTATTGTTTTGAATTCATGTTCCTGGTAATCTTGAATCAGAATAACTTCCTCTTGCAGCATCTCTTCTCTTCTCTGATGATGTGGGCGGGGCAACCTGTCACTCACATGAGATCCACCAATAGAGGGTTTGCATTGCATTGACGTCACTTTCCCGCAGGAACACAGTCCCTCGTTCAGACTGAGTGGCAGAAGAGCTGGATTTAATTGGAGAGACTGCAAAAACGTGAGTAAAACAAACGATTATCAGTTTAAACTAAAGGTTGGACTCGATATAGTGTTCATTACAATTTACCAAAGATCCAGTGATAGTGACATGCAGCAGGAATCGTATTTCCTGACATTTGTATATGCCTGATTTTGACTCAAATTTGCAAATTTACCTGTGAACGCTTTATATAAATACAATATAGGTAGGTCTAAATCCTTGTGATCACTTATATTAATGTAATAAATATATCATCATATCGTCCAGCCCTAAAACTTGTATAGTTTTGTCTGTTTATTTAAAAACATCCAATTATGCAGAATATACAATGGTAAATATTTAATTAATGAGTTCTCAATAAAATATATAACAATACACTATATAGGGTCAAGTCACATTTATTTATATAGGACTTTTTACAATACAGATTGTTTCAAAGCAGCTATACAGAGATAACAGGAAAATAATGCAACAACGTTTGTTTCCAGAAGAAAATAGCGTCACAGTCCAGCTTATGTAAGTTCAGTGATATTTCATTTTTGTTGTAAAAAAGTATATATATGTGTGTGTATATAGCCGCTCTGGAGAAAACCGTGATGTCATCGTCCAGCTCAGTTCAGTTCTCATATAATGCTGTCAATGCAGGCAGATCAATAATATTGTTGAATATTATGTTCAAATGTCCCCAACTAAGCAAGCCAAAAGCCAATGGTGACAGGGTAAAGGAACCAAAACTCCATCATTGACTGGATGGAGAAAGAAACCTTGGGAAAAACCAGGCTCAGTCCCTCAGTTCTCCTCTGCCCAATGAACGAAATGTGTATGATTATGATTCAGGCAGCATTATAGGGCAGAAGTCAGATTGGATTGGAACAATCAGAATATTATCCAGTTCCATCTGGTTGAAGATCGGAGTCACACGGGTATGGAGACGAGGTTGTTGAGGATCAGTGCCGATGGCTGTCGTGTCGATGAGGCCTTCACAGGGGAGAGTCTAGTTTACACAAGCTCTGCTGACACTTCAGGGATGCGTTGTGGTTGTGTCTAGGAGCAGGTCCACCATCTGATCTGGATACGGCCCAGATCCGGCTGATTACAGTAAACCTCGGAATACGTAGAAAGGCTAACATTTGCGTAGATGCCATTCTTCTTTTGATGTAACGAGTACATCGAGTGTTATAGGAAGAGTTCCCGGTTCCGGCTGACCTAATTTATGCAGCCTAATAATCATTTAACAGATTTGAATAATAGGAATGTATATTTTTCTATGTGTATGCAAGGTTAAAGAGATATGTTTATAATCTAGATTTAAACTGACAGAGTGTGTCTGCTTCCCGGCCAGTGTTAGGGAGACTGTTCCAGAGTTTTGATGCTAAATAGGAAAAGGATCTACTGATTTTGATATTCTAGGTATTATCAACTGGCCAGAATTTTTAGATTGCAATAGAATTGAAGGACTATAATGCGTTAAGAGCTCACTCAAGTACTGTTGAGATAAACCATTTACTGCTTTGTAAGTAGTCAGCAAAATTTTAAAATGTATACAATGTTTAATAGGGAGCCAATGCAGTGTTGACAGAACCGGGCTAATATGGGCATACTTCCTGGATCTGGTAAGAATTCTAGCGGCTGCGTTTTGGACCAGCTGTAGTTTGTTTATTATGCGTGCAGGGCAACCACCCATAAGAGCATTACAATAATCTAGCCTTGAGGTCATAAATGCATGTACTAACTGTTCCGCATTTTTCATTGAATGCATATGTTGTAATTTAGATATATGCGGAAGAAAGTGGTTTTACAGATGCTAGAAATGTGGCTTTCAAATGAAAGCTTGGTATCAAAGAGCATACTCAGGTTCCTAACCAACGACGAGGACTTAAGAGAGCAGCCATCAAGTGTTAAACAGTATTCTAGGTTAGTACCTGCAGAGGTTTTTGGTCCAATCATTAGAAACTCCGTTTTTTCAGAATTAAGTAGTAGGAAATTACTTATCATCCAAATTTTTATATCAGCTATGCATTCTGTTAATTTCATGAATTGGCAAGTTACGTTGGGGCGCCACGAGATATAGAGCATATAGAGAGATATAGAGTATCATTGGCATTACAGTGAAAACTAAGCCAATGCTTCCTAAAGATATCTCCTAATGGTAGCATGTACAGAGTGAACAGCAACGGTCCTAGTACTGAGCCTTGTGGTATACCATACTGAACTTTTGATCGATATGACATCTCTTCATTTATTGCTACAAACTGATAAAGCTCAGATAAGTATGATTTAAACCATGCTAATGCAATTCCACTAATGCCAACATCAATTTTTTAGTATTTAAAAGAATGTTGTGGTCGATCGTGTCAAATGCAGCACTAAGATCGAGTAACACTAATAGAGAGATGCAACCACGATCGGATGATAAGAGCAAATAATTTTTAACTCTAATCAAAGCGGTCTCAATACTATGGTATGGTCTAAATCCTGACTGGAAATCCTCACAGATTCCATTTCTTTCTAAAAAAGGAAGACAGTTGTGAGGATACTGCCTTTCTAGTGTCTTTGACAAAAAGTGTAGATTTGAGATCGGCCTGTAATTGACTAATTCTCCAGGATCAAGTTGCATTTTTTTAATAAGAGGTTTAATAATAGCCAGCTTAAAAGTTTTCGATACATATCCTAGTGACACAGATGAATAAATTATATTAAGACCTCTGGAAGTATCTCTTTCAATAGCTTAGTCGGAATAGGGTCTCTAACATACATGTTGTTGATTTAGATGATTTAACGAGTTTAGACAATTCTTCCTCTCCTATTGCAATGAATGAATAGAACTTTTCCTCAGGGAGACTACAATGCAGGGTCTGATGTGATACTGTAGTACAGTAGATGGTTGCATAGTTATATTTTTATAATAGGGTATATTTTTCCCCTGAATTTAGCATATTGACATAAAAAGATAGCTGCAAATCCAGCTTTCTCTGCCTGGATCCTGTTGTTTCTGTGAATTGCAGGATCCATTTGCTTCTCTGTTCTGTAGCTTTCAGCAGTCTGTACAAATATACCTCAGATTTCTAGTTGTTCAGTCAATCTCAAAGCTCTTTCTCAATTTAGATGTTTTGTGTGTGTTTTCACAGAATTCATGCTGAAAACAAATGCTGACGCTCAGTCTTTTTATGCCACTCAGTGTGTGTGTGTGTAACCGCAGTCACTCCGGCCGATGGTGACGTCACACACATAACCCTCTATAAAAACCACAACCATCCAATCAACTCCCCAAAGACAAACTCAAGCCCTGCCCTACCTTTGAAAAAGCACAACTTGCATTCATGTTGACTTAGAGCTGTTTGACTGACGTTTTATTTATTAATAAAATCATTTCATATCAAATAGGTGTAAAATATAAACAGGCGCCACACCAGAAACAGATGTCTGTCGACGGAGTGTGTGCCGCATCAAAGATTGAAGTCTAGACATCTTCATTATTATAATAATAATTACTGTAGAATTATCTAGTTTGTTTTGCATTTTGAGATGTTGTTTTGAAAACATGCTGAAAACATTATCTACAGTGCCATGGCAGAAGAATTTATGTTCTTCCTGAGTTGTGAGCGTACAGTTTGAAATTAATATGATAATCCATGTGAATGTGGAAAAAAACTAGACACTGTACAGCAATATAATGCAGAGACCATTTCTTTTTAAATCATTTGGTTAGACTCGCAAACTTAACGTTAATGGTTTGAATATTTAATAAAATATATACAAATTAAATTGAAATCTAAAATATAATATTTATTATCTTAAATATACACTGCGGTTAAACAGTTTGAGGTTGGTAATATTTTTGTAGGCAAATCTCTTCTGCTCACCAGATCTGCTTATATGATCAAACATACAGTAAAAACAGTGAATTGTTATTATTAAAATTTTCAGTCTTCAGTGTCACATGATCCTTCAGAAATCATTCTAATATGCTGATTTGCTGCTTGAGAAACTTTTCTGATTATTATCAATGTTGAAAACAGTTATATATTTTTGTGGAAACCGTGATACATTTTTTGGATTCTTTGATGACTAAAAAGCATTTATTTGAAATAGAATCTTCAGTAACATTAAAAGAATCGTTACTGACACTTTTAATTAATTTTTTGAGTCCTTGCTGAAAAATGTATCAATTTCATAAAAAAAAAACATCTTACTTACCACAAGCTTTTGAACGCTAATATACAATTAAATATAAAAACTGCTAATTAGTCAAAATATTATTGCTTTTTTAATTTTTTTTTGTCTAGTTAATGAACAATATGTTCAAATTTTGGTCTGATAATATTGTTTGACTTTAAATATCCTGTTTTTACAATCCAGCATTTTGTATGGAAAAGTACGGAAGCGTATTACATTCACTTGAGGAAAAAACATCGGCGAGATTAACGAGATAACATTTACATGGAAAAAAAGTTTTTGCTCTGTTTTTCTGAATTAACGAGTAAATGTTCTCAGAATTACGAGATAAGTTTTCATGAAAAAAAGTTTTTGCTCTGTTTTTCTGAATTAACGGGTTAATTATCTCAGAATTACGAGATCATTTTTCATGAAAAAAAAAATCCACTGTTTTTCTGAATTAATGAGTTACTCATAATTGTGAGATAATTAATTCAGAAAAACAGAGCAAAAAAAATATTCTGTGAAAAATTATCTCGTAATTCTGAGATAATTAACTCGTTAATTCAGAAAAACAGAGCAAAATCTTTTTTTCCATGAAAAATTATCTCGTAATTCTGAGATAATTAACTCGTTAATTCAGAAAAACAGTCGATTTTTTTTTTCCTCAAGTGAATGCAATACGCTTCCGTAGAAAAGAGCAGCCTGCACATTATATCTAAATAACTCGCTTTGGGTTCCACAGTAAAACCATGAGGCTGAGTAAATGATGGTGCAGTTTTCATTAAATCTGCTTGTTCTTCTAGTCATATTTCCCACAGCAGATTAGCAGTGATCCGTGTTCTTCTGATCCCGATGTCAGTAAGTCAGCATGTTGTGAATGTTCTTCCACCTGTTGCTGTCCGCAGGCTAAGATGTCCCGCTGTGACAGTCGTGTGGCGGGTCTTCATTCCCACAGGAGCAGAGGGGGGGGGGGGAGAGAAACCCTTGTGGATTTTTTGCATCATTAAGTATTTACGTGATGCCACTTCACGTTATTTACACTGGACTGATGTTAATGTGTTCAGAGCTGCTCACGAGAGCACAGACCCGTGTGCACATATCTTAATGTTCTTCAGAAACACAGATGCTAACACACACACACACACGGTCCGCTCGCACGCGCTTATATTCACATTCATCCTCTACTAATGTAAAAATGCATGAAGAGAAATGTAGAATATTTAGTGACCGCAGCTGTCAAGCTCCAAACAGGACAAAACTGTGTAAAAGTATAGACTAAACTATATACGACTTTTATGTGCTTATTTGGAGTCGCAATTTAAAACGAGCAGGCTGAACTGATATACAAAAGGATTATTGATCGTAAATATGTCGTCGTTTTAAATATTTGGGAATTGTTTTGCTAAAAACTTTAAATCTACATACAAATTAATTAAAATTTTGTTTGAATTAAGCCATCTATAGTTTGGGACACAATGTTAGGGATGTAAGAAAAGTCCATTTATACTCTATTTGTTTATTTAAACTTTTACAACCATATATATATATATATATATATATATATATATATATATATATATATATATATATATATATATATTATATATATATATATATATATTATTAGTCATTTATATATATTTAATTTATTTCTCTCTCTATTTCTCTTTTACAATTAAATATTTTAATATTTATTATACATTTAAAAAATTGTATTTAATTTATTTAAATGTATAGTTTTTTTTTCAAATAAATGTAAAATCTATTTAATTTATTTTCTCGCTATCTTTATATATATATATATATATATATATATATATATATATATATATATATAATAGTATATAATATATATATATTATATATATATATATTATATATTGTGTGTGTAAATAAATACAAATAAAATATAAATATATGTATATATAATATAAACACAAACTTTTATGTTTGATGTGGTTAATTTCAATTCATCGATTTGACAGCCATAATATAGTATATATATTATAAATATAAATAACTAATATATAACAACTAAACTAAACATGCAAATAAATTTATATTTATTTAGATTTTTTTATTTTCTTTTTTAATCAGTTTTTGGATTTTGGCTAAATGAAGCTGTCTAGTTAGATAGGTATTTAGAAAAGTTCATTCATATATTTGTTTAAAGGGATAGTTCACCCAAAAATAATAATTCTGTCATCATATTTTAAAGGCTTGTTCACACCAAGAACAATAACTACACAAACTGTAAATGTTTTTATCATTCATCATCTGGAGAAATCATTTTGAATGTGATTCCAATGATATCTGTTCTCTGTATCAATCATTATATTTATAGTGTCTCTGATATTCTTCTTTATTTAGAACAATTTTTAAACTATATCTTTATCATCTTTGGTGTGAACGGACTTTAAACCCTGTATTTCTGTTTGGTTACCAACACTCTTTAAAATATCTACTTTAATGTTCAAGAGAACGAAGAAACTCATACAGGTCTAGAACAACTCGAGGGTGAGACAATTCTGACAGAATTTGTGTAATATAGTTAATAATACAGTATAGTTAATATTTTTATGGTGTTTTTTTGGTCCCCTTTGGAGTTTTTAACACTGTGCTTTAAAGATGCAGGTTGAACCTTGTGGAAATTACTTCAGCCCAAGAACACAACAGGAAGTCACACATTGCGTTATTAATAGTATTTCCCCCCACGCATTGCACATCTGTACAGAAACGAGAGTTCAGATGTTTCAGATGTCAAACGCAAGCTTCACGTATGCGTTTATCTCTCTCATCTCTGCTCTGCGTGCCTGTGCAACGAACCAAGCAGCTGTTCACACCACAGCCACACACACACACAGCCAACACACACACACACACACACACACACACACACACACACACACACACACACACACACACACACACACACACACACACACACACACACACACACCACACCAACACACACCACCGCACTTTTACAGAAGTTTCTGCCATTTGGTCATCTTGGTTTCTCTGCTTTAGAAACGGGTTGGAGTGCACATCTGTTGCTCCAGATCAGCTGTACATCAGTTGCATGACTTCTCAAGTCTTTAATGTGGCGTACAGTAGATCTTTAGACACTGGAGTCACTTAAAAATATCTTTCATTAATTATATCAGATAGAAAATATCAAACCAAGTGTCATCTGCAAGCAAATGATACTCAAGCTTTTCTCAAACTGTCACTTTTTCAATTACTTTTTATTTTCCCCCCAAGTTTGACAACTAGAAAAGAATCCAAGTCTTTATTTTAAACAATATTACTTCGATTTTTTAACTTGTAAAATGTTTTAATGCTTTTATTTATTATTTACAACAATAAATGCATTTTTATATGTATAATGGGAAGATATTTTGTCATTATTAACTGTGACTTTGTCCAAACATTTATTAGGGATGCTGTATATAAAAATAAAATTGCAAATTTTCTTATTTAATTGATTTCTGAATATGTTCCAGCTCTGTGTTTCACCGTTGGCTACTGTGTTTGTTGAGTAGTAATTTAGTTTAGTAATTTCTTGCTTTTCTCCGGTCTTATTTTCATGCAGCGTCTCCAGTGTGTGTTTTGAAGTCATGATTCAAACACAATAAGAAACAATG
Source organism: Chrosomus eos (assembly GCA_036326025.1). Taxonomy (NCBI): domain Eukaryota; kingdom Metazoa; phylum Chordata; class Actinopteri; order Cypriniformes; family Leuciscidae; genus Chrosomus; species Chrosomus eos. The sequence goes on along the minus strand of CM070831.1, from coordinate 2,471,492 downwards.
GTGTGTGTTTTGACTGCCACTCGAGGTTCATTTTTCGCAGCGTTTCAGAATCGCCACAAGGGTTTCCCTTCAAACCGGCTCGCTTTTATTACACATAACTATCTGTGTAAGTCACTGAGCAGAACTCAAGCGCTAAAGCTAATAATTAGCCAGAAATTGATGAGACATGTTCATTTAGGTTGATTTTTTCTAGACATTTATTTCATTTTTCATGCTGTAATATACCTGGAGGTCTATTTCAGTCATATTAACTCTCATGATGTTGGTCTCCAAAGAAAGGCCATGAAATAGAAGAAAAAACGAGTGTTTGCTTGTTATAGAAGATTGTTTGTCCTTTTAATGATACTCTAGTTTATACTTTACTTCGATGGTTTTATAATGAAAGTTCACCGTAAAAAAAAAGTTATTGTCTCTCAAAAGTATCGACTCCTAGTCAATTTAATGAATCGTTTTTCCAATTCCAATGAGTCATTTTCCTTTTCTTTGTGACGTCAAGACGAAAAATTATCAAATTGGCCGCTCCCACTCATTGCGCCACACAGACACCAGAGAAACTTGAAAACATCATGTCGACAACAAGACGCTGTTCTGAAGCGCGAATCAAAAGCAATCTTTTTTTCACTGCCCAGAGATGAGCATGTGAAGAATCAGTTTATATTTACAACTAAACCACACAAGTATAGCCCAACCTTGTGCTGTGTTCGTTTTATGCATGTTTAACAAACTTGGTTCATGACATCACGCATAGTAGGAAGGGGGTTTGGAAAAATGAGTCGTTGAACGAATCATTAGGGAGTCGGTGAGCAAATCAGGTAAATAAATGCATATTATAAGACAACAAAAGTGTTTCAACCTGACAAATAAAAACATATTTTTCCATATAAAGGACTTTGGTGGCAGATGTAAATACTCTTCTCCCATAAATATTAATGCATATATATGCACAATAAGGTCAGCCGCAGAAAAAACCTGTCAACGCCTTTTTTAGCGCACATTTTTCACTGCGTGTCTTTAGTCGTGACAGTAGTTTAACAGCAAAAAGAGTTGTGGGTGCAAGCTGTAAATCTGTCCCTGTATTCTCAACCGTTTCCCCTACAAATGAACAAAGGAAAGGACAAAACAGTCAAACAAGTTCAATGTTTTTTCTAAAGATAAGATATAGTGACATTGCCCACTTCTGGCCTGGAGAATATCGTTTAGTCGTGTTCACAGATCCATGTGAGCGGGATCGGTTTGACAACTGTTGTTTCCATCCACACGTTTTTATCCGCATTAAGTGATATCGAATGAAAAATGTCTTATGGAAACAGTAAAATTCGATTGAATTTCATGAATATGCGTCGTCGGTCTCATGGGATTTTATCTTGATGGATATACGGCTTATGCGATAAACGCTGATGGAAACTTATTACGGCGCGATCTATTTTGTCTAGCAAAACTTTGTTCGCAAATGTTTGCTTGAATGTTGTGCGAAAATGAATGGAAACACCTTAAAATGTCTCAAATCAATTCGATATACCAATTTGATCGCAAAACAGCATGTGACGTCATTACACACAGGTTTTTATTGCTTTAAAGCCGTTGGATGGAAACACACTTTCACCAGCTTTATTCACATGAGCTTTTTACCAACTTCAGATAATTCGATTTGCAAGTGAATGGAAACTTGGACTACTGTCATGAAACTTTTTAAAAACGGGACCAAAACCAATGTCACGAACCGAACAGTCCGGCATGAGGAGAACAGGAGTTTTTTGTTGGAAAATTTGTTGTTTTTTTATTTACCCCAAAAATATTGAACAATAGAAACCAAAAAGTTAACAACAAGGCCTATAAAAGAGGTCAACAAAATATAACTATACTCAAAACAGCATACAACAAAACAAGATATGAACAGAAAAACTTTTTCTGTTTTTAGTACATCGTCATCGTGTGAACATACCCTAAGAGAAGAACAACATTGCATGATTTAGCCTATGTCTTATACTTAACACAGAACGCACATGTGAATATTTAGCCATTAGCTACTAACCACACACACACACACACACACACACACACACACACACAAAACAAAAACTGGAGTTTAATGAAATGGATTTCAGTCACTCTTAGATCAGCAACAATGGAGTTATTATTGATTATTGATTTTTATGTAAAGAAGTAGATCTTCCCTTTTAAAGTCTTTTAATGTTTAAAATTCCTGATTTGAAGTATTATTTGTATTGAATAATCTCCCAGTATCCAGCGGCGTTTGGGAACAGAGTTCTCTTGTGATTTTACAGTGATCATCAAAGTGCCGAGGCGATTAAAGCCGAGAAATACTGTGATTTTGATTCTCAAACGTGTGTTTTAAAGAGCTGTGACCGGAGGGGACGCTGTAATCTGATTCAGTCTTCATCATCGCTGGCTCAGAGAGAGATTAGCACGCATAAAAGAGAACCGCTTTTACAATACTATTATGACAATTTGAAGGCCCATTATATGTAGATAAACTATCAGGGATCCTTTATCGATGCCACATCAGCGCTTGGGTTATGCTCACGTTAATCCAATTCAACAACTGTGTCTGACGCTTACGTTTATTTTCTTTGCTACATTTTATCAAGTTCATTTGATGCACAGCATGCTCTAATTCATTACATTTTCAGTGCAATATTGAATGTTTTTCCCTTGTATATGTTAAGGATTAATGGTAACACTTTACAATAAGGTTCATTAGTTAACTACCTTAGTTAACATGAAATAAGAAGGAAAAAACTTAGTTAATTTTACTTTCAACATTTACTAATACATTATTCAAATCGAAGGTTGTATTTGTTAACATTTAGTTAATGGACTGTGAACTAACAATGAACAGCTATATTTTTATTATAATATTAACACAGATTAACAAATACTGCAACAAAATATATTGCTCATTGATAGTTCATGTTAGTTAATACATCAACTAATGAACCTTATTGTAAAGTGTTACCGGATTATATATATATATAACGTTTTAATACAAAAATTATTCCAAATGATCACACAGATATATAATTTTTGATTATTTTTTTACTAGTGTGTGCAGGACACTATAGTTCATGAAAGTGAGAAGAGCAAAATAAAGTAAACTGTGACAATATACCCAAAAAATCTTCATACAGTGAATTTATAAAACTTTGGGCCCAAAAATGATTCCGACACTTTGAGCTGATCATGTTTTGCGTCAAGTGTTTTTTCTTTAATAACTAATGCACCTTTTTACTCGACAGACTGAACAATATTAAGCATAACTTGCTAATTGGTTGAGCTAAACTGGTATTATGTAATTGTGTAGTTAAATTTAACAGCTGACAGATATTCAACATAATTCATGTGTGAGAGTCTAACAGAAAGATGGACAAAACCAGAGAAATATCAAGTTATTGTCATATTTTATTAGCATTTTCTAAACTATAGTGAATAAAACTGTGAGAAATGTTGAAGGAAGGTTGTTGGTTTGACTGTATAGGCTATGTACAGTATATCGTACCATTAATTAAATATCAATTATGGCAAATTTATGAAATAGCTATTTTCTGCTGTTTATCTAATATCTGGCAATGAAAAGCTGATGGGAAACGTTGGCTGGTTTTGTTGAATCCCAGCGGTGCAGAAACACAGACTCTTAACGCTCTTCCCGCTGTGAGCTTTGATTGACAGTTCTGTCATCTGAATTCTTTAGCATGGCAAATGTTCTCAACCTAAACCCTGTTTTGTCTGTCATCATAATTTATTTAATCATATTTTACCATACCTTCCACCCTTCCCCCATCCCCTCTTCCCTCAGAAACACACTTTTCCCCTCTCTCTCTCTCTCTTCTCTCTCTCTCTCTCTCTTCTTCTTCTTCTCTCTCTCTCTACATTCTCCCATCCTTCCACTCTCTCTCTCTCTCTTCTCTCTCTTCGTGTAATAGCTTCTGTGGCATCTATCAAAGGAACGCCCGTCCTGTGGCGATGTGAATTAAGACAGATTATCGGTCAATAATTCAGAACATGTCGTAGATGAACTGGACCCACCGGCCCACCTGATGCTGGAGTGAAGATCTGGGGTGTAAATAAATAATAGCGTTCTTTTCAGTTGCGCTTTAATAACATAAAATATTTAGCTATTTGGATGATTAAATTTACTGCTAAATTACAGGTTGCCTGAAGATGCGACGAGTAAAGCGGTGGCCGATGTGTGTAAACGGGAAGCTGGCCAGAGCAGACACACACACACACACACACACACAACACACACACACACACCACACACACACACCACACACCACACACACACACACTCCAGCCCCAGGTGACATCTGCTGGAATATCTACAGAGAGAGGCGACGTCTGTAATGAAACACTTACCGTACACTGCAGTATTTACTTTATTATCTGTGCATTAGATCAACATTTTCAAACAGCATTATGCTATATTGTTGTCACATGACCTCATTACTTGCATGTGTAATTCCATGAGTGCCATCCAGTTATCTGAGAAATGAAAAATGGCTATTTTTAATCAAAAATGTCTTTGAGAGATTCCAGCATACAGAAAATATTAACATTACACACTGCAGAAATAGACATATGTGGGTATTTTATTCTACAGCCACAAGCGTAGCAGAGACAATTAATACGGTCTTAAAAATAAAGAACCTTTTGGTAAATTTTTTTTTTTTTTTTTTACACAAATCTTAACCTTTTTTCCTCTATAAAGAACCTGTATCTACTGTTATTGTATTTTCTTTGTAAAAGCCTCCTGTGGACAGGTGTTGAAAATTAACACGTGTACTAAAACACACAAGCAAATGCATAAGTTCGTCAAATGTAATTGTAATGTCCATGTCAAATAAAATAAAAACAAAAACAAACAGAGATTCCGTGAATGTTTAAATGTTCTTAATGGAATCATCGATGCAAATAAAGAACCTTTATTTTAAAAGAGAAATGTCTATCATATTCAATACGAATTGTAATTACATTTGAATAAAAAAAGATGCCTGATCATTTCTCTCTTTTTTTTTTTTGCTCTAAAGCTACAATAGGTTTGGTATCCTAAAATAATAATAATTCCTAAACTTAGAACTACCATACTTAATATTAATAAGCAGTGATTAGGAGTTTATTGAGGCAAAAGTCAGTTAATAGTGAGAATTGGACACTAATCTAAAGTGTGATCACAAAAAAAAAAAAGTAAAAAATTATATTCAATATGATTAGCAATAAATGTAAAAAAAGTACATTATATTCAATATGATTAGAAATAAATGTAAAAAAAGTACATTCAATATGATTTGCAATAAATGTAAAAAAGTACATTATATTTAATATGATTAGCAATAAATGTTAAAAAAGTAGTACATTATATTCAATATGATTTGCAATAAAAAAAATGATGATCTTTTTTGCTCCAAAGCCACAAAAAGCTGCGAATCCTAAAATAATAACATAACAACAACAACAAAAGTCTGCTGTTTATATCAAGATGATACGTCATGAATTGAGCAGTCATCTGAATAAATACTTCTAATGTTTTGCTCTAAAGGTTTATTATTTTTGGAACCGCACTGAATACGTTGATATTTCTATCCAAAATAATTACACCGACCGTAAACATGTTGGCACGCGTTCTCGTATTACAGAAACGGTAACTACAATGAGAAATGGAGCAATTAGAGAGGTTCACATGCATTATTTAGTCCTCATTAGCTCCCCGTGACACGGCCGGCGACGGACCAATGAGAAGTGTTGGCTTGGCCCGGGCAATTAGTAAAATTAGTGGTGCAGGATTTGGCGTTAGTTCAGGACACATGGCCTGTGAGATACCAGCCTGGTGTCAGTCCAGTCATTTATAACTTTGCCTGTGAAATAATGGGTTTGAAAACAAAAATCACAGACGGGCCACCGACGACATCCAGGTTTATACGGGACGTCCAGGTTGTCCGAGGAATCGAAGCCAAGAGGAAGACCGAGCGATGATGAGGCAATGTGTCCGTAATTAGCAAGCCGGGATGTGTTTGTTTTCATCTCTGCGTGTTTGCACTGATAAAGTTTGACTTGCCAAAAACGCCGGTCCCACGTTGGATGCGGCTCAAGCTGTTTCCCAGCATCCTTCAGGAACGGGGCTTCGCTATTGGTCACCTGTTTGAAAGCGATCCGCGATTTGCACGCGAAACGCAGACTAGCAATGTGCCACCAAGATAATACGACGCTCCAAACAATTAACATGTAGTGAAAATTGATTTGTTTACTCGGCTCGGCTTTTTCCAAAGGGCGGATGAACGTGGCTTTTCCCTCTTTGACTTCACAACACCCACATGTTGGCGCGCGTCTCCCGCTGAACCCCCACTTAACTTGTAGTTTAGCAGCTATACAAAGCATTTGTAATTCAGATTATGACGAGGCTTGACGAGTTCTCATCGTGTTTGTGCCGAGCTGTAGGAGGACATGCGAGCAGCCTCTTATTAATATGAGAGAATACAGGAGTATAAACAAAGTAAGCAGGTGTGCTTCCAGCTTTAGAAAAAAGTGTTCCAGAATAGCGGGCCGTAATTATACTTTCCCGTTTTGTGAGGTGTTTTGCATTTTAATCGTGCCAGGTAAGTTGGTTGATTTTCTGTTCTAATACTTAAGTTTGACATTAATAATTCATATCGCTGCCAGTTTTCCATTTTTCACACACCTGTGTTATTGTGGGGTGTAATGACGAGGGTTCGGCGGGCGGTGTCATCGCAGGTGAGAGCGGCACTCTTGATTATGTAAAACAACTTGTCAGCCTTTTTATTTTTATGTAATGTTTCGTGTCAAAAATGTTGTGATTAATTACTCCTTAACCCCGTGACACAAAAAAGGACTCAATCAAATTGCATTAAAATGCATTCTAGCAACCTGTGATCAAATGTGTTTTTATGGAGAATAATCTGCAAAGTCTGAGACTGAGATAAAAAATATATATATATATGGTCACACTTTAGTTTAGGGTCAAATTCTCACTATTAACTACGACTTTCCCCTCAGTAAACGTATTACTGCTTATTAATAGGTTATAACGTAGTAGTTAAGTTTAGGCATCTAATTAATGTAGAATATGGCATTAATATGTGCTTTATAAGTGCTAATAAACAGCATATATCCTAGTAATATGCATGTTAATAAGCAACTGGTTAATAATGAGAATTGGAGCCTAAACTAAAGTGTTATAAAATTGACATCTTCACCCTTCATGCAAATATTAGTAAAAATGCAGATTTATGGAAGTATATTGCATTTTTGAACCTGGTGTCAATAGTTTTATTTGTGATAATAACACAATGAAACATGCCAAATTGTGCCGACATAACAGAAATTTTGAATGCACATTGAATTGTAGTCAATGTATGATTTTTTTTTTTTCTCTGCATTTTTTTTTTTTTTTTTTTGCATAGTAAATTAAAGCTGAAATTTTCCAAATAATTTTGTTAGATAAATATCTTAACCATTTATTAGTGTCTAAAGTTTAGTGTTTTGTTTTTCCCTCATATTAAAAATATTTCAAATATATATATAAAAATTTCACTCACATTTGATGATGTACACTCTAAAAAATACTGGGTTGTTTTAACCCAACTTTGGGTCAGATATGGACAAACCGAAACGTTGGGTTAAAAATGTAATGTAAAAATCTAACCCAACGGCTGGGTTTGTCCATATTTGACCCAAAGTTGGGTTGAAACAACCCAGCAGTTTTTAGACTGTAATCGTCACTTTTGGCCACTGTAACTTATTTTTTATTGTTTTACTTGTCAAAATCTCAAAGCTTTACGTCCATGGTGGAATTTTAAAGATCTCAGACTTGTTGAACCCAGCGCAGTTTCTTTAAATGAAATTATTTGTAGGCCAAACTACAGGGGTCATGACCTCTGAATATCACAGGACCTGCAGAGTAAATGTCCTGTGCGTGAGCTGGGTCAACATGTAATCTTCATCATCATCATCATAATGCTAAAGTCCCTGGTTCTGCCGTAATCAAGTTTGTCCTTGAATATTCCACACCTGTGAGACGACAGATCCGTTTCTGTTCTCCCCCGCCCAGATACATGTTTGTCCAGCCTCGACTGTATTGGTGTTTATTCTGTGTGTGTTTGTTTTTTCTCTGTGTCTCTGAAACACTCAAATTGCATTTCAGTCGCCGGATCCCCGGAGGAGCGAAGCTCGACGGCAGGTGTCTGAGGGAGTCAAATCTCTGCTCACACACACACACACACACACACACACACAGAAATAAATGGCGAAGCTGCTCTGAAATATGGAAACTTTTCCTCCGTTCGAATGTTTATGAAGGAGAGATTCCCTGTGACTTTAAAATGCAGTTCCTCTTGGTCTCTGGTGCATTACGTTTATCCAGCTGTTTTTATTTCTTATTTTAATTATATAACATGTTGCTTTTTCTTTTTTTTTTTTTTTGTCGCTGTGACGATCCCCCACTGGAGGCATTGACTCGCTTTTAATAGATGTTGAACTGTAAATCTGAATTGAAAGCCTGGGTCATTGTGCCTCATTGACTTAAAACCACAAAAAGCAAATGATGTCTTAGTTGAGAGAAATATATCAAAGGATATCAACAATTATGAGTCATAAACAGGCTTGGCGCCGCAGCGGTAGGGCCCGGAGCCGCGGGAATTAGCATGTTGAGCTAATAAATATGCATGTAAAGATTCTCCCAGAGGAATAACGCGCGTGTGATTGATAGCTTTGCAATTGAAGGATGTGTAAATTCTGCCTTTTTTTCGTCAGTTCTGCTGTTGTACCGCTGAAATCCATCTCACTTGTTAAAAGTTTTACCAACTTTATAATCCTTAATGCCACATCTGCTTCCTGCCTTTATAGCGCCTGTAAAACTTCATTAAATTATTACCACCAGCTGGCCTCGCGCACAATAACCTCACTTATCTCTCATTCGCTGACAATACTTTTGATTTATAGAGCCTATTAGAATAAATGATATTTTATACATATGTGTATATGGGTAAACAAGAGGAAATGTGTTCTTTTTCAATAATTCATGAGCGACGTCAGTTTTGGGGGGGAACGTTGCGTAAAAATACTGATTTGTGGGACAATGTTCATAGTTTTATAAAGAAAATTATATTTTTTAAAAAAGATATTTACTCAAAGGAATGGATCATTTTATAAAAGATCACTTTATACTAATAGGCAAATATGAAGAAAATATTTTATGTTTTTTGTAAATATGAGGGAAAAAACAAAACACTCAACTTGGTATTTATCTAACAAAATTATTTGGCAAACTACGCCTCGGTTTTATTTTAATATGAAAAATAATGCAAAAGGCTCAGAGGAAAAAGCATGCATTTGACTACAACATAATTAGTTATTAATA